>JAKTWD010000569.1:0-60476 GCA_030581935.1 Metschnikowia corniflorae
ATTTCCTTCTTGTTGTTCACGTAAAGAGGTGGCACAGAGAACGACAACACAACAGCGGCAAAAATCAAGGTGTAGAGCGAGAACCACGACGTGAGCTTGTACAAGATATAGGCAACAGCAGCGGCCTTCAACGTGGACTCGATGTTCTGTGCGTACACTATGCGGTGCACCTCGGCCTCAATTGCCTCAGCAGCATCGCCAATCACAGGCAAAGCGGTTTTGCGGAAGCACTCGGCTTTTGACAGGGGAGTACCGGCGTACTTTTTCACAAAACCCTGTCCGGTAAGAACACGCCCAGCCCACTCGGCGCCGGCAGCAGCCAAAAGTGCCAAGTATCCCAAATGAAACAAGTGGTTAAAAATGTTGACCTTTGACAAAATCAACACTGCAATTATGCCTCCAAACACTTTGCCAGTGGCAACCGGGTTCTTCCAAGTGAGCAACGAGCACACTGCGGAGTGGGATGGGGCGGTCACCCCTGAAGAGGTAAAAGATGTTTCAACAGACATGGCGATAAAGTATATATTTCAGGTCAGATGAGAAGTGGCGCCAGTAACTGCGAAACAAGAATAAATAAGAGTGGTTAGGCGTCGGTGGGAAGAAAAGAATTTAGATCAAGGGGCGGTGAATATGTGTTGGCGTGGGTGTGTAAGAAAAAATGCGCGCACGCGTGGCTTATACGAAGGAACGGCGCCTATCGGTATAGCAAGAGGGTACAAAAGGCACATTCACTTCTGAGCAAGTGTGGATGATGCAATCTCCGATCGAAGCTTGCTTTTTTCAACGTGTGAGTGAGATTCACAAGCATTGGTATTCTTTGTTGAAGAGATTCAACACTCCTGAGTTGATGAAAAATCATTTTACGATATTGTTTCAAAAGATGTTTCAGAAATCTGGGGTTTTTCTCGAATGAATCTAAAAAGACGGCGGCCTATATCTGATGCCATTTCCGATATTTATAGGACGGGGCGCGTCGCAAGTGTCACAAGACAGCAAAGTGGGTGCAAAAATGTAGTCTCGGAAATAGGTTGCTGCGAAACGCGCGCGGCCTGTAAAGAACTTTTCAATGCTCGAGATACTTGTCGGATTTCTTTGGCACTCATTTGAATATGGGACAAAAGAAAGACCGCAATCTCTTATGCCTTGATATTCTTTGCGATTATTATTCTCCTCTCGCCCATATCAGAGATATTTACGCGCCAAAGACTTCAATGCACCTTGAAACGCGGTTGAAACACTTGTGCGCACCACCATTACCCTGATAGGCAACAATGACCGGATTGGGAGATGGCCAGATTAAAGTTTTTCTTCTGATTTCAAATAAAGAGAACTTTCTGTATCGCAATAAAATTGTCATCTCTGTCACCAAGTGCACGTGATCTATCATCTCATTTCCTTTTGTTTGAGCACGGTCAAAGTTTGCGACATTGAAAGCTTATACTCGTCAACTATATCTTGATGTGCACATAACTGACTCTTTGATTGCTTATGCCCTTTTTTATCAGTTTCATCAGCAAGATCCAATCCAAAGATTTCTGCGACCTTCGCAAGCTTTGATGTCCCCTGTTGATCAGCCGAGCTTTGCTTCGATTTGAAAATCAGCTTTGTTCGCCTCACCGAGGCGGAAGCATTAAGTTTCGTAACAGATAGTGAAGCCGGTGTTCTTGCCTGAAGCTCTCTGTATTTTCGCAAATTCGGCTCCCCTATCAAGATCTCGTAACGAGATCCAATACTATGCATACAAGTTGCCACTAGCAAAGGCAACAATTTGACCACAGAAGCACCAATTTTAGAAGTCTTCTTCACTGTCAGATCCAATGGTGTGCTAACTGAAGTCTCAGCCTGCAAGAGATACATTTCCGCCTTCAGTAACTTTGTTATAATGCGCGAGACATTGTCTGTGCGTGTGGCAAAAAAGTCGAATTCTCCATTACATTTCTCATGGAAGGAATCGACAGCGTACCCAAATTCGTCGTTAGCCAATGTTGCTCTCCAAAATCCGGCAAATTCCTGTCGGATATACAAGAACTGTGTGAAGCTTTTGTCGAGATCTTCAATAGCGATTCTTGTTTTGCTGATCTGCGATCTAATCTGCCTCAATTTTTTGACTTGATGACTAGCGGATTTGCTCGTCTCCTTCGTTTTGCTGACAAAAGCAGGGCGATTGACAATGTTTGATTCCGTCTGCCCAGAGTCGTGCTCGACGGAAAAATCATGGTATATATCAGATTCAGAAACCTCGAGGTCCTTGAGTCGTAGTATGTTATTGGCCTTGATCAACGCAATAGTGTGGCTAAAACTCTCGTCTTCCAGAAGGAGAGAATTATTGCTGGCTCCACGTATATATGACGTGAGCGATTCCATTAGTTCTCCTGCGCACACGATTCTGGGGTCTCTCTTTGACACTGACTTTCGGTGGATACTATCGTAATAATCACTCATAACTCTTGTAATGGCATCGCGAAACTTCTTTTGGCTTAACAATTGATCATTCATCATTGCAAAAAGAGGCACATCCCGAACCGGCCTAGATCTTTTAGCGAGACTTGCTGCTCTACTGATCTCTTTTATGAACGCATATACTGTCGAAATGACAACTGCTAAGTCGTGCTCTGATGAGGCCGTAAATTCCTTAGCACGTTTCGATACTATAGCGTCACGTGCAGGTACCTCCTGGGAAAATTTCTCGATTTTCACCAAAAAGGAATTCAAGTCCTTAACAACTTTTCGGCAATGCAACGAGTTCATGATGAATATTTGAACCACTGTTGAACAGAAAGAGCGAGTCAGGCTAATATAAGCCCAGCGCTTTTGACCTGAGACAAGTCGTCGTTTCAGAATGGTTGCAAATGTAGTGTACGGGTGTGCGAGCACGATGTCTCTTCAGTCGCTATCGCACTCCAAAGCCCCACGGCCAATGTAATCAATCATCACCTTGAACCTGTCGTTTGACTCATCAAGCTTCATTTTGAAAGTTTCTAGCTCGGCTTTAACCAGAATTTGACTCTTACGAACGCTTTTCACGTCCCGGACCTCACCTGCACATAGAGGGCAGGCGGGTTCTGCGGACTCATTAGTACTCTCGGGAATGTATGTGTTTTCACTTAGACACCTTTGGTGATAAGAGTGCTTGCACCTGAAGTGGATCAGAGGAAACTCTAATCCTAATTGGCAGCTCGAACATAATTCGTTGTTAAGGATGAACGGATGCGTTTGGAGCTCTGTAAGCTGGACGGTGTCCCTCGTAGAGTCTTTTTCATAAAGCTCAATGAGCCGTTTATTATTTTCAATTTCCTTGCCAACATTACTGAAATGGTCGATCAAGAAATCTTTCACCAACCCGATGGTGGCGCTTTCAGTGGCGCTGAGGATATGCACAATCTCGAAAGGTGTGGCTAGCTCATGCTTAGTCACGTTTGCCAAGAGGTATTGTATATCTTTGCGGGACGCCTTGCCGAACACTTCCTCCGAAGAAACGACGAATTTGAGCATTTTTTTGTAGAAGGCAGGTTTGTTATCGCCGAACTGATTTACCAATTCGAATGCCTTCTCGTAGTTACTTGTCAATTGTGCAGTTTCAAATGCATCTTCCTCTGAGCCTTCAACCTTGCCATTGACAAAAACGTCACTTACTTCAAGACCATACATGCTGGCGATCAAAAGCGATTTTGATTGGTCGATTGAGTCGAGGTGATCAGCAAGAAACTGCTTTGCTTTGTCGGCCCAAATTTGGTCTTCGTCGGTATTTTCCGCGGAAATGGAGGCGTACATCTCAAAGAGCGTGGAAATCAAATCCTGTTTTTCTTCTGCTATTCCATGGTGTTCCTCGAGAGTGTCATGGCAAGCTTCGAGAAAAACCACAAACTCTCGCGAGTGGTTTATAAAACACGTGTAGACTAAGCTTGGACGTGGCGGTAGATATGTGGGTATGTGGTCTCTAGAACCAGACAGTGTCTGATCGCCGGCATCATTGGTGAGCGTGCTTGACAAGTAACCAAGAATAGCGTTGTATGAGGAGACGCTCGGGTCCGCGGGCTTAGTGTCCACAATTTTAGCGGATTCGTTGCCGGTGCCGATATCAAAAAGCGAATGCGATGTCTCAGGCTTGTATTTCCCAGTGAAAACCTCGATGAGAAGCTTGGTAGTTTCGAGCGGCATCGCATCAAGAAGCTTTTGCAGAAAGTCAACAAGAATCCCCAAAAGCTCGTTCACCGGCAATGTCTTGATGAATGATAAGCACACCAGATACTCCTTCAAGTCATTCAACTGTATATCCACAATCATGTGCGGATGATTAAGCTTGTACAAAAGCAAAGTGACCTGCGAATAATATCCGCACTCTTTGAATAAGTTGATGATCAACAGGTAGTCGAGCTTAGTCATGTCGAGTCTCTCAGAAACCGCCTCCTTCAGTTCGCTCAAGTCGAAATCGGCGATGAAAGAGTCCAACTGCTCCTTCATTTTGAGCTTACAGTAACAACAAAGCAACAAGGTCAAGTGGTCGGAGTCCGCAAGCTTCATTTCATAAAGTTTGGCGAGAAACTTTGTCATATTGTGAATGTTAGACACCTCCTTGAAACGTGTGATTACGTCGATGATGAAGTCATCCAAGTTTTCCGCCAACGAGTCCGATGGTGTGGGCATCTCAACAAATGAGGAAAGACAGTCAATGTATTTGAGAGTGGAGTTATCATAGTCTTGCTTTTGGTAAAGAAATTCGGCGTTCATCCTGTTAATCCTTAACATGGTCTTGCTGTC
Source organism: Metschnikowia corniflorae (assembly GCA_030581935.1). NCBI lineage: Eukaryota > Fungi > Ascomycota > Pichiomycetes > Serinales > Metschnikowiaceae > Metschnikowia > Metschnikowia corniflorae. Next base: position 4,759 of record JAKTWD010000569.1, read on the forward strand.
CAAATCGTGCTGCTTGGCTAATGTAAGAGCAATGGGGAATAGCTCCCTTTGAATTATGAGTTCGATCTGCTGGTTGATGGCCTTCTCGCGGAGCTTGTAAATCACACCATCGGTTGAAAGCATGTACGCCTCATGGTCGAGGTTTGAAGCGAAAACATGTGACACTGACAGATTCGGAATGGTGAGGCTGAATGATATGTGCATATTCATCAAGTCCAATACAAGCAACTTCGTCAAGGTGGATTTGCCAATATTTGTAGAAGATTCTTCCACCAGGCATACTACCAACAAGTAGTGTTTGAAAAGACGCAACACCTTACGTTTGGTCACGTTGAAACCCACCACTTGCGCCTTTCCCACAGGGCTGTAGTAGGTAAAGCCGTCTGTATTTGCCACGAGAAGCTTGGAGGTGCGTGCTTCAACATCCACGCAGTCCAAGTCTGCGCCGCTATCCGGAGATAGGATTCTCAGTGGCTTGCCGTTGTTTCTGCCAGTCGTCAAAAGCGTGAATATCTTTGATGTAGTTGTTACATACAAGAATTCGTCCGCCCGGGTGAAATGTACGCTGGTGATTGGGTCTGTGCCAGTGTAGACCACGCGCTGCTTGGAGCCCCTATCTCTTAGCAAATCGCCCCTTACTAGTATGACTTTCCCGCTGGCGTACCCAAGGGCTATACAAGTGAGGGAATCATTGAACAGAAAGCTACTAATTGGAAAAGAGTCATCCCCGTCATGTACGGAAACGAGAGTGATATACCTATGGGTCATAAAGTCATCATCTGCGAGCGTGCTAGCACCCAATTGCAAGATTTTGTGGAGATCCCATACCTTGATCAAAGCTGGCAGACCCTGTTTTTCTGCCAACGTCACCAAAATGTTCAGCAGCGGCAAGGGGCGCATGAAGGAGATGCGATAGTCGGGCTCACAAGCACAAAACGAGATCACAAACTCGAAATCTTGTTTTCTCAAAAGCGTAATGTGCCCATTTACAGCAAATACAATATGAGCTTGCACCGCGGTGATCGCTGAAAGCTGGGGATCGGAGAAAAGCGGGTGCTGTGACTGGTAGTGCGGGTCACGGATCGGCAAGAAGTCGAAGAGCTGGAATTGCCGCCACGTGGCCGGCAACGACATGGTATTTTCTCGTTATTTGTTGTTGTTATCCGTTGTCGGTGCTTATTATGTTTGATATGATCTCACCTGCTTCGCATTCCATTCATAGTGGAGTGCAGTTAGTACTTAGTATTGTGGTGGTGCGACTGCAAACGATCATGTATTGAGATAGCTGAAAGTCTCTAAGGCTAAACACAGCCAGCCCATGTGAGATGAGATCAGATTGTCCAAGGCTGTGAATTAATTCCATAAGATTTTCAACATGTACCTCCACACTCTCGCCTCTAAGATTCGGAATCCCTGTCTTTCTTATGAAATTGTTTATTGCCTGCACCTACCCCATATTGAACCTTATCTCATATTGAACCTGATCTCATATTGTGTGGCAAGGGAAGGGCGCAAGGAAGTACAAAGAGTCAGCAAAGTCGATCAATGATAAGTGACTTTCATCCTCCATCTCCACAATCACCCCGTTTCTATCAAGAAACACCCACGCACCCATTTTCCTCCGTCGCAGCCAAGGACGTCAGATACACCACACCCGTGCACCCCTCGACATGGCATCGCGCATCGCTTTTAATGTGCGACGTTACCTACATATTTTTTCAGACCATGCACTCCCCCATCACGCCATAGAATCTTATCACTGGGTTCTTATCTCTTGCATCCCACGATTCATCACAAACCTTGCCAGTATAGTCATGTCTACGTCTTCTCCAGCGCTAGGTGACACATATACGCTTATGGAGTTGCCGCGCACACCCGATCTTGCGCTTTCACAACGGGTAGTGGTCGCCGAGTCGCAAAGTGAGTATGAATTTGCAGGCAGTGATACGATCGACGTGGGCATTTCCAAACTGATTATTGCCAGCTACTTGTTGAAGCCGAGCCCGAAACTCGTGTGGTCGTATCCTTTATCACCCAGCACGGTAGTGAATAGCATGGATGTGACCACTAGAACATGCGAAGCGGGAGAGGTACAAATATATGCGATTGGATTGAAGGACCGCAACAAGCCGCGGCTTCTCTTGGTTTTAAAACAAAACAACGAAACCGTGGCCTCGGCGCAGCTCAAATTGCCCGAGCCCGCGGTCGCGGTAAAATTCTCTACGGGAAATAGCATCTACGTGCTCTTACAGAACGGTTCGTTTCTTCTTGCCGAGTATGAAGATGGTTTGAACACAGAAAGCAGCGAAATTGTCAAGAAAAGTCTGAGCTTTTCGGTCACGCTTGCGCCGGATCAAGGCACGGTGCCGCCCCTTGCGACACGGGCCGCCGAGGTCGAGTTCCACACTTTTATTCAAAGGGGCCTGTTCAACTACAAAAACAGTTTGTTGTTCTACGTGGCAAGATCGAAAAGACTGCAAGCTGTGACATACAGGCTCGTGTCCTTGAATGGTCCCAAAAGTTTTGAGATCTTCCAGGTCTCCGTGGGCTCGGTCACCTCCAGCTTGCGCAACAAGTGCACGTACAGTGAAGGGGTCATATACGTTTTCGACGAAGAATCCAAAACCATCTCTTCCCGATCGTTGATGAAACCTCAGGAGGTCGTAAAGCTGGTGCTGGTGGCCTCGTTGTTCAAAGAGGTCCCCGCCGCAGACTCCGTGTCGCTTATTGCAGTGGCCCCAGACCGTCTTCTTCTCTCGTACAAATCGCTGGTGAATTTGATTAACTTCAAGTTTGAGAGCTTGTTGAGCGAACACACAAACACTTCTGGAAACGACGTGTTTTTGCCGTTTGCGCTCCCTGTTCGTGGAAAAGATGCCAACAATAGTAACACTTTTGCGTTGTACTTGAATCTAGAAGAGAAGACGAAATTATGCAAATTGAAGCTGGTCCAGGTTGATGTCGGACTCAACTTGCTCCGCGAGTCCTTGGGTAAGGCGCTTCTGCAACCACAGACCAAACAATGGAGCGGCTTGCCGCATCTAGCAGGCACAGACTTGGCCAGAGAAGCGAAGAAAAGCTACAAGAAGATCGATGCCGTATACAAAAACTTGCGGGAAATGCAAAGCAAAAAGGATGCGCAACAGTTCGACGCGATTCTTCTTGGATTTCTCACCACGCTGAAAAAAGCAAACTCTCAAGCTAGTCCCCGTTTCACAGAATCCTCCGACAGAATCGTCGACCACAGGTTCATCGAGCTGGTGGTACCGCTCATTTTCATCTTGAACGAGCAAAAGTCCGTGCAGATCATTGCGGAGGATTTTATTCCGCAAAATGCCATCTCGTACCTCTTGACTCACCCGTTGTTTCCCGTATCATATACCCGCGGATTGCTAGAGCTTCTCTCTGCCCTCGAACAGCCCGAGTTGCTCAAAACCGCGATCCGAGAATGCCCCGTCCTCACACTTGACGAGCTCATGGCCGAATTCACCAACCTCGTCGAGGTGAGCGACGAATTGGACCCCGCCAACAAGGAGGAAGTGGTGTTTGTGGCAGAGTTTTTGCGCTTGACCATCGACCGCCTACTCCAAGATTTCTCGCTTGCCCAAATCACGAAGACTCTCCTGAAGGTGTTGAGCAATGATTCCGATGCCGACAGCAAGCCGTTGGAGCGGATGCTTAACGTTCTTATCAACGTCAACACACCCAGCTCATGGAGCATCGTGCAGGCGGTAATCGATGTGGGTGGCCTCTTCAGCTGGAGCGTGCCCACGATCCTGGTTTTGAGCGAAATCGTCGACTCGAAGGTGGATGCTCTTTTACAAAACAGCCAGAACTTGACACTTACTAATCAAGCACTCGCAGCATTCGAGCAGAAAACCAAGAAAAACACCAAGAAACCCCAGCCAAAGGTGGTAGACAATATTTACGAGATCGCCTCCGCTAGGACTCAGTTGGAGTCGATCTTGACCATAAGCAATTCCACCGTCAACAGGAAACTTTTGGAGAGTCAGGGACTCGAGTTGGCGGAACAAGTACCTTCGTACTCCAGAGAAAAATTGATTTTTTGAAAAGTGTTTAGGGAAAGCGGGGCTGTTGGTTCATGGCTCGATTCATGAAAAATTGTGCATACCGAAATCTGATGTAGAGGACAATAGGAGATTTGGCTAGCGTGATAATCTCGATTATCCCGAGAAAATTTCAGTAGTCTGAACTATGAATTGAAATACTATAGGAAAGCTATTGCAAAAGATGATCTCTAAGCGCATGATTTCACTGTTGTTGCAAAGTCGGGATAAACACTTTGCGCAAGAGTGATACAATTTTATCTGAAAATATCTCTAGTATCGCACCTCTCATTGGCACTTGCCAAGCCGACTTGAAAACAGATGAATTTCTCTAGAATTTTCAGTCTCCCCGAGCCGTGCCTTCGCATTTATGGCTGCGCCTATATCGAACATTGTTGTTCGTAAAGTAATGGCGCAGCCAAATTGCGTTTCCCAGCACAGCCCGAAGGAATTTCTGCAATTAATTCGAACGCTGAGCCTGGTTTCACTGACCGTGGCGTAAGTCAGTTTCATTCATGATTCATACCGTAGCAGTTTTTCAGATTGTCAATGACATGACGCTCCGGCATTTTATGTTTAGTTTGAAGACAATGATATCTTAGATAGACATCCGAGAACTTCACGGTTCTTCGTCTTTGAGTTGATCATTATCTTGCATTCTCGAAGTTGGAATAACAAAGAAACTGGGGGTTCTTCGCCGATATTAGTACAACGGTTGGCCATACGAATATTTGCGTGAAATTGCCCGATATTTTCCATTTCCTGCTATCAAGGTAAGATCCTCGAGTATAAATTGACTGGTCTCCACAGAGTTGAGAAGATCTCTCCCATCAGAGGAATATATAAACAAAACTCGCTTTTCCAAATTACATTAACTTTATCATGACGAGACTCGCGCTCTATGTGCTTTTTTTCGTGGCTGCAAACGGTATGCTCCTCCCAGGTAAGTTACCAAGAGTAAGAGTATTCTCGTTTCTCGATGTGCGTCGAAAGCACGCCGGAATCAACAACGTTCCAAAATTTTCTAGATCTTCCGAATACGGGGCGGACAAATCATTCGAACTCTCAGGTCACTTTCGGGTAAGTGCACGTGATAGGGGGATAAGACCGGCATCAAGGAAGAATTTTGACCCAAATACATTGGTAAAGGAATCCACAAAGATTATAGCGTCGACCAGCGCAGTATCTACCGAGCGAGCGAGCACTGAAGTTAATTCTAGAAGGGAAGACTTTAGGAACGAGTCTGAAGATGGGAGTGCTTACCCAGATGTTGGAGCGTCAGACGTGGCTGTAGAGTCGAGTTATCTCCCTGAATTCAGAGGGCGGAGTGAAACCATCGATAACATCACTCGTCTTGAGGATGAAGACTCAGCTTACTTCATTGATGATGACATCTCTAGTACCGAACAGGATGAGTTTATCGATGAACATAAAGTAGTACTCCCCTTACAGAGACAGATTGATTCACTCCAAAGGTCAGTTGACTCATGCTTGGCGGACAGAATGGACAATCTTAGCCAATTTGGGTCTCTTTTGAAAGAATCAAGTGCAATTGAATCTCAACTCCATTCCTCAGAGCTTCCCAAAAATGTCTTTCATGATATGGAAAAAAAATTGCAAAAGGTTGTGCCCCAAATTGAGGCTATCACTGAATATGCTACGTGGGTATGTACCGTCCATAATGACACGGACAGCGATTGTATTCCCTTTTTCTTTGATGCTTATATGAACGAGGTAAACGAGATAAATCTGCGGGCCACTTACATATTTTTGGAGGTTTTGTTCTCAAATGGTGCAGACCAACAGTACAGAACTGATATCAACAGGCAGAGAGCGAGATTGTCGAAATTGGAGGAGGTAGACACAGCCAGATGGAGTGAGTTTCCAATGCTCGAAAAAGGTAAGGCTCTACAGAGGGAGATTGCTCAAATGCTCAATAATTCGGAGGTCCTAATGGATACTTTCTACAGTAATAGTACGGTTGCGGACGAAGATGGAGACGAGAGAGAGGGTGAGTATCTTGAGAAGAGGCGTTTTGAAGGGAATGAATTGTAACAATACTATCCCCTATTGTTTGAATGGAATATCTTTTGCTCATTGATTTTTTTAATGCTTTGTAGACTTTGAGAGAATAAGCTTTTTAATTTGTTAGTTTTACTAAACGGTTGTCGAGACGTCACTGTTACCATTCATTCGATTATGATTTGAAAACTTCATGAGCCAACCGAATTCTTACTTTGATTGAATTTTTGATTCACAAGTTTATTGTACCTGGAGGTCGGCTGCGCCCGGATTTCACTTTCCTCTCTTCAACATAAAGCATTCCATTAATTTGAAATCCTGCAAAGAGCTACCTAATTCCGTGTGCGGGAGGGGAACACAATATGAAAGTCGTTTCTTTCACAATACCCGAGACGTATTTGATCTTATCTGGTATTCAGAAAAATTACCTGTACATGTAGAGGAAGCGGTCACCCGTCTGAATAACCTTAGGAGAAACAGATCCATTTGGGGATATGCTTCTAGATATATTGAAGATAAACATTGAAGATAAAATCGGCGATTAGAGGTTTCATGCTGATGGCCACAAGGCAATCCTACCCTAATCTTAAATTTGAGATAAGTGAAACGCTGGGTCTGATGAAGGTGATCGTGAATGCCCCGGCCATTGTCAAAAGGAGGCTATGGGCTCTGTGATTGACTTAGGAAGTATTTTCAACTCTATCTTTGACATATCCTATAAATAACGCTCGAGCCCGTCCATTTCAAAAATCTTAAAGATACTTTTGAACAATTTTCTGTATTGGAATCTACTCAGAATGAAATCAGTAGTTTTTTTTATCCTTGTGGCTATAGTGGCCAGCACCCTCGTTCCAAAACTTCAAAATGAAAACGTTTTGGAGCAAAACGACTCACTCGATGTGCCGCTCAGAGAAGAAAGCGGTTGGCTTCCGGACGCTGCATGTATTGAGGCTTGCTCGGATAATATCGGCTGTGGGGTGAAGAAGTTGCTCGAGCACAATAAGAGAGATATGAATGATATTCTCAATGAGGATGAGAAAGTTACCGGACCATTCTTTGTGGCCGGAAAGAACCGGCTCAAAGATCTCATAACTTTGACAAACTTCCTCTCAGAGAAATACAGTGCAGACATCCAATATTTCAAAGTTAATTTGAAGCAATGCTTCCAAAAAAAAACAGTTGACCTCCGGAAGTTTCGGATTGTCAAATCTAAGTTTTTGAAATTCTATGAAATAATTGATAGAGAGGGATACGTGCCGCTTGTGGAGCAAGCAGGCTCGAAGCAAGATTTGAATAAGATCTTCACCATGTATCATGTGTTAGACCGACTTGCAAAAGAAACCTGTGATCGCCCTGGTAAACATGACAAAGAATGCATTTATTTCCTGTTCAGAGACTACGAAATGAAGGTGGAAGAGGCGATGGCCCAGCGTGACGATCTCGTGCATGTCTCGGCAGATATTTCTTCCATGGACGAAACTGTCTCTGCGGGATTCCGTAAAAGAGTCAAGAATCTTTCCAAATTGATGGAAGAGCTCAGGAGCGTTCCGACAGCACAGTGGAAATATGAGGCAGGCTATCTGATTAGCCAGTCTAAACTCAATAACTCGAGAAGTTTTGCAGCAATCTTGTCAGAATACGCTGGGCATTGATTGATGGTGTGACGTGTGTTAGTTTGCTTTTATAATGCGACTCGAGACTCAGCTCGGGCCTACTATTTATCTTTGTTTTGTTTTAAATAGTGCAAGTGATTGATATTCAGTCTCTTTGTAAAGACGCCGGTAATATCCAATACTCGAGCTCAAAGTGGAGCACGATTGAATATGGCGGAGAATTGCTAGTGAACTCTTGCGTGTTTTCATTCATCAACCAAAAAGAATCAGATTCACATTCTACGTCCGAAGAACGAAGAACTCATGTTTCCACACCTGTGATTACTCAGTTATGTAGATCCTCACTTCAGCCCTATGAGGCGGCATTTTGCTCGGTTCTAAAGAGAAGTATGACGTGTATACCTGTGCATGAAAGCCTCCTGAAACATGGGTGAAACTGGGCAATGATGGATCGTAGACCCCGCTCCAAACTCGCTAGTGTATAATCGCCTTGAGCTTTTTAATAATGGTGGAGCCAGAGAGACCTACTTCAAGGTTTGATAAGTAGTTTCTCCGTTTGACTAAGCCCCATAATAAAGTACGTTTACTATAAGGTTTCGTGAGTCCTAACCTCATTGGACGAATGGACGTAGCTCAACATGTTCTAGATCCAGGGTCGAAGTCCTTCTAAGCCTCGGCCATTGTTCTTTTTAACTGTGCCTCTGGGGCTGTACAGGCTTACGACAAAGAAAGTTTACTTATATGAGTCAGTCATCTTGAATTCATCCAGCATTTTGGCAAATAACCTCTCTTCTAGCAAAGCATGAGACTCGCAACATTCGCCACTAGTATTGTGGCTATATCCTGCTCTTTCATTCAACCACTAGAAGCTGGTGATTCACTCAGTTCAGAGGACAGTTCAAGTCCCGAGGACACAGATCTTTCTCAAGAGCTCAATACTGACTTGTCTGCAATAATATCGGAAGAAGAGAAAATTTCAAGAATAGCAAAGGAATTTGTCCAAGGCCACCCCGCAGAGTCAATCACACGGGCAAAGAAACAAGGTGCTTTACATGGTAGAGTTAGTCCAACGTTCTTGGAGAAAATGGAGCAAGATCCGGAATTTTATCTTTCGTTGGAAGCTTATCGCAATGAAGTTAAAAATATTAACAGCATCGCCAACAGTCTAATGGCAGCACGTGAGACCTTCCTTCTATTATCTCGAGAGTACGCTCACGCATTCATTCTTGAAGTGGCAAAACAAAGGCAACGCTTGGACGATATCACCAGCATTAGCGTTGATGCATGGAATGGCGAGTTAGGATTTTCGGACTCGAACTCCTTGATTGAGGATAGTTTGATCAAGACTGGAATATTGGAGCTGTTTGTGCAGCGCCAGCTCAAAGGGAGTACAGATACATTGGAGTTCACAGCACATTATTCAGATAATACTTATTCATAGGGAAGCTGTGAACACCCTGAAAGATCACACTAAGATATATAAGACTTTTCGTCCATTTATTGACTCATTTATCAAGAAAAGGCGTTTCGATTTTTTGTTGACATTTGGTGAGTATTCGAGTCAGTACCATGAATAGCCTTAGATCAGTAGTTTGCAACAAATGCAAACCTGCCAATACTTATCCTATGGTTTTTAGATACTCAGAAGATGTATCTCCCCTCGTAAAGCAATAATAGAAGATGTGCCTCTTCTCTTGAAGCAATAATTCTTTTCTTGGAAAAGCGATTTTTTTCGAGAATTTGGGAATACTACGCCCTATTTCGTACTAGCATTGTCGGGTGTACGAGCATGAACAAACTGAGAAAACAATGACTAACGACTTCCAAGCAAAGCCCTCCAAGATTCCACTGAACAAATGGACACAGTATATTGTTGTTTCAAATTGCTCTGTGCTACTTGAAAGAATTTGACAATACCTTTCTTGTTTGTGGTCCCCATTATCATACTATGGTATACACTCATCATGAGCCTCTTACTCTTGGCCTTTTCTTATTTCATTGCTACCACAACTTAACGGGCTGATAAAAAATTCATTTCCCAAAATTGAAAGCGCTAGGGTGAGTATTTCTTACTTATATTAGTACTCTAATGCTCTTTGCTCATAAGGACATATTCTCCTATCACATATGCCAGAATTCGAAGACCAATTTTATCACGATGATCTTTGGGTGGTTTCATCTAATACAACTTGAGCCACTTCCAACAAAAACAGCTGCATGTGTTCGTTGTCGGATCATGCTGAATCAAGTACTTTCAAATTGGAAAATATTGAAGCGTTCATGGCGTAAGAAACCGAGCCAAAATCCCCTTCCGAGATCATCACCCTGAATATGATTTCCTCCCAAACATAGTCTTGTTCTTCGGATGTATTAGTTGATCAAGCAAGTGTAGTCAATGCTTATCTCTTAGTCGAGACCAATACCCCAAATTCGCAGGGTGGCCTAATAGCAATAACTTCAAAGCTCGAGGTCATAGAAAAGATACTCCGAAGTTATGGAGTTCTAAAGATAGACTTGTAGGGCTCTTTACAAATGAATTCAGTGCCTTATCAGCTTGAACAAAGAGCTGAAAGTCCGTCCTTTCTTGTGGGGAATGGTCCCAAAAATTTCCACTGCGTTGATGGGTGTGCTTTCTCGATAATACAGATTAAACACTAAAGACAATGAATTTGCAACAGGAGCTAAAGTCCTTCCAGCTTCTGCGACAATTAATTGGCTACTAGGGTTTTCAGAGATGCTCGAAGTAGGAGAATCTTCACCAACTTATTGCATGATTTTGCTGATTTCCGCCTTCACAATGACCACAAGTTCGGGGATGCCTTTGGCTCACTCGTGTCGATATTTATAACGGCAACAAAATCTTTGGAGCGATTTCTAAAAGTCATTCCTAATGATTGGATGATCGGTAGCCTGGACGGGGCTGAGCGGAAGCTCGAAATTGCTTTGAACGTTAACAAAGAAGTAAGGGTTTGTCTAAGTATTTGAAGGAAACGGTATAAGACAAAAAAACGAAGGAGGTCCATTGAGCTGAATATGAAACGACGGATGCAATTCATTTATTTTCTTAATTAAATTTGCTAATCTGTTCATGAGAGTGTGATTTAAAAAGTAGAGCACATCAAAATTCAGTGGTAAATGAATCTTGACTCATAAAGCAATCCGCTTCGATTTCAACGATTGTGGATGAAGGTTTGAAAACGAAATTACTCTTGCACGACTCAATGATTCAATGAACAATAACTGATTTCGTTTACCAAAGATGAGCTTGTCCGTAAGTCTCTTCCACCTTGCACATAATCGTTGGTTGTATAAGCTTTGGCATCAATACTAATCTGATTCCATACAGCTCTGAAGGACTTCCGACTGATGATATAGCAAGGTTAGCCCATACTAACATATAGTGTGCGCGTAATTCCCGTGAGAGATCTAGCAGAATCTAAAGAGCGTTTAATCAACAACAAACTCTAGAAGGATTCTTAATTGAACCCCGAGCGTCTAAAGATCCCAGACCCCTTCGTTGATGGCATATTTCATGAGCTAAATAACTTTCATCAAACACTTCCCTATCGGAATTAACCTGCAAGTGGGAGAATTTCAAGTCTAGGTAATTGTTGTCAAAATGTGAATACCTCACAGCTCAAATGTGATACTTTGTATGGCGAGGTTTAATCTCAAGAGGCTTGGTATAACGAAAGAAACACATGTTTGCTTTTTAGTTATTCACTAATGATACTTCTCTTATAACATTATTTTTTTTCAAAAAAAAAAAACAAAAAAAACGTAGCAACATGAAATTAAGGCTTTTTATTTTCTCGGCTCCAATTGATTTGAGACTTTCATGAGCCTATAAGTATCGCACTGACAGCACACTGCAACTTAACGTTTAGCTGATATCAATAGCAAAAAATTAGCTCCTTTTCATTTCAAGAAGTGAATGCTGAGTTAAGCGCACCGAGATGATCACTTATCTTAGTATCGAAAGTATCCAGACAGAGACTCACTGAAGACACTCCTTGGTTTTCGAAGTCCATCAGTTTTTAAAGGTTATGAGCCCTTTCACTGCTGTCTTTCCGCGCATCAGGGAAACTTGACCGAGTAAACCGGCATTTGAGTCGAGCCTTCGATCACCTCCAAACCTTTATTTGAGCCCCCCTCCTGTCGAAAAAATGGCTCCAACGGTGTTACTGGCATATCGCCATGCACTTCGAGCAACACGTATAGCTTTCAATGGCGATAGTCATATGTTGTCTGCTGCTCGTGCGCAAGTAAAAGAAGGAATCTTGACTAATAAAAATCTTACTGATAAAGAGGAGACCATCAAGGCCGTGGCACATTTAGATGAAGTTGCAGCGTTTTTGATAAAGAACATCGTCCAGGGAGAAAAGCAAAAAAACGACCGATACCACTTGAAGTTTCATTCAAAAACTGAGCTAGGTAGTAACGACACTATCAAGCAGAGCAAAGCCGAAATGGGTCTGTTGGCAGGAGTCAAGGCAAGAAAGCGTTGTGGTAGTTGAATGGTATCAAGGGCTTTTACTGTATATATAATGAATAACGGATTGTAAGAAAGGTTTGAAGATGCTTTAGATTGTAGATTTTCAGTGCGCATGGAGTGCCATCTTAATGCTTTTTGCGACTTGTGCGCCTTGGTAGAGAAATATTATATGGTTTTTTGGATTTCTATGATTGTAAAGCGGTTATTCGGGAATCTAGACTTTTGTCTTTAGACTCAAATCGAGTCTTTTTAGCTGTTTCAATTTTCATGTACAGGCCACTCTCACTACCCGAATCAATGCGCTCGCATGTAAGCTAACTCAATTTGTTTCTCGCTACATTTTTTGATTGAAAGCTATCAAATTTAACTCTTAAAGGGCAAGCTTTGACACCTCTATTTCCACATTGTTCAATTACCTCACATATGGTAGCGCCAGACGGAAAGAAACGAGATATTCTCATCTCAAAATCCTTATCGTATCTTCTCCGACATGGTGCTGAAAAGGAAAAACTACCCATTGATTCCGCGGGCTGGATTCCAGTAAACAGCGTACTTTCTAACAACCGTATCCGGTCGCACAAGGCTACTTTTGAAGATATACAGAGGATTGTAGCGGAAAACGAAAAACAAAGGTTCCGCTTGAAAGAAGAGGACTCGGTCTTGTATATTTGTGCAAATCAAGGCCATACTTTGAAAACGATCGTGCCCGAACTAGTGCTTCTAGATAGAGCTTCAATACCAGAGGAAGTATATCACGGTACATATGCTCATAAGCTTGTGAGCATAGAAAAAGCGGGGCTTAGTAGAATGGCCCGAAATCACATCCATTTAACATCAAATGCTCCATGGAGCAAGCTGGGCATCCGTGCATCTTGTGATACATTGATTTACATCGATACAGCTCAATGCATGGATGCCGGGCTAGTGTTTTGGCGTAGTGCCAACGGTGTTATTCTTTGTGAGGGAAACTCCGAGGGCGCTATTCCTCCAAAGTTTTTCAAGAGAATAGAGAAGAAGGGAGAAGTTAAGTCTTGAAATTTGACAGTTGTTTTTACTTGGTCTCTTCTGGAACGCACGATTGTATGTTTTTTGTCCTTTGGTCTGTTTGAAACGACACTGGAAAAAGTTTGGAAAACGCCTATACAAGATTTAGAGGCATAACCATGGGGACTTCAGATCGCTTCACATATTCAAATTTGTTCTTATATTGCCCAACATGATACTCCAAGGCTAGTTTTAGAAATCAGACGTCCTTTTGCTTGCGAAGGGCAAACCTGCAAGATATACAAGACTACATTTACATCGAAAGCGCTTGTACCCTAGCTGTGTACATTTTCACAAATACAATCTCCAATGAAGTTAGAATCAATGTTGGCCTCATTGGGCTCTACTTACAACCTATCTTAATATATAATAACCGTCCATTGATTGTATTTTTCCCGGCGCAGAACGGAGTTAGGGGTGACATCAATTAAATTCTCCTGAATCGCAAATTGAAGCGAGCTTTAGAGTTGATTAGGGTGCTGACTGGTTGATGTAGCATAAGCAGCGGGCAGAGTATGGAGGAGGGGCTGAGGCTTGGGAAATTCGGAGCTTCTTATTGCTAAGTTATATATCTGGATGTGCTGCGGATGTTTTAATATACTTTTCTAGTTTTTGGTTACTTATAAGTGACTTTCTATAATATGATTTTTTTCTCTAAAATCGAACTGTTGGTGAGTTTAGCGAGAAATTAGCGTGATAGACAATAATCTCGGCCCTGCATTTGTGGCCTATGGAGAACTCCGAGAAGACATAACAAGACATAACTGGCTGAGGCTGTATCTTTGTACCTGCTTGAGACACAGATGGGAAGCCGGGCTGGCAATTTTTGAAACTAGTGATCGAAAAATTATTGAAGTCGTCTACTCAATAATAGATCTTTCCTTAGACGAATTACACGAATGATTTTTTTTTTTTAAAAAAAAAAAAATGAGTTCGTTTATTTATATAGATTGTTGATATACATAGAATGCTGATTTTCATCAGAAAGCTCTCCTTTTTAGCCTGATGTATGTTTCGAAAACGAAATGCATACGTCTAGAACAGCAATTGACCCAGGTTTTTTCAAAGTTTCGAGTTCTATGATGATGCTGATCATGGAGGATCAGGAAGCTCGGATTTTCATTAATGACTGCCCAGGCATGAAGTTTCCGATGGATTGCGGTAGTCGTCAAGGGAAACCACTATCCCCAATCATTTTCAACCTCGCGTTGGAACCCTTTTTGTGTCAGCTTAACCAGCTCCAGGGTATCTCGATCAGATACGAGGGGGTTACCCTAGAGCGAATGAAATACCATGCTTTTGCTGATGACGTCAACATATATTTGAACACTATTGAAGATTGTACCGAAGCAGCCTCCATTATTGGGCAATATGAGCGATGCAGCAATAGTAAGTTGAATCCCTCCAAATCACAACTTCTTGGATTCGATTGCGACTTTCAAGATAGCAAACAGAAGATACTTCCATTCGAACAGTCTTTCATTCGTAAGAAAGATTTGACTTACTTGGGGCTTCCTTTACAAGGTGTTGATTTGCACAAATTTTTATCTAACCTTCCTTTTATTACACACAAGAAGGGGTTTGCTCACCTAGACTTGGTCACGAGGGCGAAAGCGACAAACATGTTTGTCGCGTCCACAGTGATCTACAAAGATCTCGTTCTGTGTATGTCGACTGCGATGTTGTAAAGAATGGATCTGGTTATCAAGAAAGTCTTCCGAAATGTGGGTAAAGACAAACTTTACGCCAGGCCAAACCAGGGGGGCTACGGAGTTATTGAACTTCAGACCCAGATGCAAGGACATCGAGCAGCCATTTTGCTTAATACGTTAACAGAGCTTGAAGATTGGTACACAAATCTTTGGAGACTAAAATTGCTTCACCATATGACCCGAATCATTCTCGGAAAAAAGAATGTCAATACACAAAACATTAGGAAACTTTGCTGGACTTTATTTCTCTTTGATTCGTCAGGTTTCTTCTTCGAACACTTGCAGTGGACCTTTTCGTCGAATGAACAGTTATACCTAGAAGCGTGGAGGAAACTAGTTCAGGGAGAAAGGGTCGCAGTCAAAGACATTAGAGTAAAAACAAGATCGCACAAGGAAGTGTTGCAACACGTTAATTCCAAGATTCATCCGGGTTTGCTACCGGCCACTTTCGTCATCACAGTAAGTGAATCCCGACTTATAGCAAACGCACCGTTCAAATCCAGCAGTAAGGATAAACAAAGTAAGCTCCCGGTGATTCAACCTAAACGCTTTTTGGAAATCTGCCCAGAGGTGCGGGATCTCACTCGATGGAAAAAGTTCTGGACAGCTCTATACAAAGAAGAATGGATCAAGAGGAGTGATCTCACGGCTCTTCACCAATTCAACACAGGGTTACGTGTCCCAGTGCATGACTCCAAGGAGCGCACGGACCAACAATGCCTCCTGTGTGGACAAACGGTTAATCAACAAGTTATTCAAAGTCATTTATACAACTCTTGTGATATCTCAAAATCGTGGTGGAATCAAATAGGCATGACCACAAAGATGCACTTGAGTGAGATGCTTGCTCCGACAAATACCACATTCAACCTACGCAACCTCAATTGGTTTGTGAAGGTTGTACGAAAAGTTTACCTACGTAGGGTTCGGGAGCACCAAGGCGGTGTCCACTTTTCCCCCCTCCTGGCGAGACAAGTGTCTCGGGCCCTGAGGCGGGTCACTCAGGTGGGTCGATGACACATAGGTAGTCCCCTCTAATCCACAAGTTTTGGGCGAGGATTTCCCATGAGAAAGTCCTTCTCAAAACTCTAGACTCCATTGAAGGTTTTTTTTCTATAGAGTATATGATTTTGCTGAGATGAGGCTTGCATAGCAGCCGAACCACAGCACCCTCCAATGTGATGTTTCTTTAAAAAAAAAATCTATGTTGTCGCTCTTCCCTGAAGGTTAAATACAACTTGCTGGCATATTTCAAGGTTGCGAAATTAGGCGAACAAAGAAAAAGAGTGCCCGAAAAATTGCACGCGACCACATTGAACTTCCAAGGCTCGTGCCAGCCAAACAGGCCTCGGTTCTGTTTTCAAGCCTTCGCACACGCAGATCGAAATGAAGCCAGCCTCAATTCCACCAGTCTTCACTATGCAACGTAGAGGGGTGGAAAAGTGCTAGTTTATATTGATTTTCAAATCATCTAGTTTGACTGCCACTTTTTTTGTATATAAATCATGGACACCTGCTTTTGTCAGCTGTCTTAGGTCCGCCCTGCGCATATCCTCGGAAGCCGTAGTGGCCCTCAAAAGCGGCTAATCTGGCTTTCGCCCAGACATCGACGCGCGCCCGTTCTGCGCTTATGATTACCAGTATCTAGCCCCGGCCAAAGCGAGCGGTGATCACAATTTACGAACAGCCTTGACTTTTTTATTCCACGTCATAAACTTCGAGAATTTTTGAAATTTTTTGGCTCTTCGAAGTTATTAGTTAAGCTTACCATTTTTGAATACATGCCAGGACGATAAATCTCGTCGCTTGTTACACCAACATCAATTTCTTGCCAGGCCCTATAGGTTGTTCGCTGCCAGGTTGCATCCGAGCAATTCATAGAAGTACCTGTCAACTCAAAAGCAACTATATCAACATAAGCCCCCACTATGAGAGTACTTCATTCGAAACATCAGAAATTGATTCTTCAATGCTATCCGCCAGGTAAGGGCGTCGACAAGAAACCGAACCCCCTGGAGCTCTCGTACTTGCTCTACTACGCATCTACCAGACGAGTCAAGCTTGAAAAAGTGATTGAGTTTTTGAAGCGCAAAACGAAGGCTGACGTACGCAGCCGTAAACTGGGCAATCTCTCGGTGACATTGGCCATTGTGCTGGCGCTTATCACCAAATGTGACGACAACTTGAACGCGTTTGCGCCGCAGGTATGTGCGATCTTGCTGCTGATTCTACCCCTCAAGGAGTTGCCGCTATGCAAGGCGCTAACCGCCACGTACTGCGTCTTTTGTGCCAAATTGGACAATGGGTTGTTCGCGGGTGACAAGGAGTTTGTCGACGCGTTCGAGGAATTGACACTAGACTTGATCCGCTTGGCCGAATCCCAGCTGTCACTAGAGGCCACTAACCGGCGCGAATGGGAGATGATCTCGCTTCTTGCATGCCGTCACGTTTTCTCCTGTTTGGGCTACAATGCCCAGCTCAGCAGTAAGTTCATTCCAAGGACTGTAGGCATACTTGCACTGACTGTTTCTCGCTGCTTTTCGATTGAGAGTCTCACTTCACGGTTAAAGACTGCGCTCAATGTGGAGCAGGGCAGCGGCGAGCGGCTTCTCACCAAAATCACCACGGTGAAGTCATTGGCGCCGCCCCCGGCGTTCTCGGGGGAGAGTTTGGACGAGGACTCGCTTTCCGATGCCGATTTAGGCGAGGAGGCGTTGCATGGCTTGCGCACTTTGTTCCACACGTCGATTTCGCATCAAATCAACGAGGCGACGAAGCTGGTGGTCGAGTATGACTTCGCCAAGGAAAAGGCGAACTCGGCCTCGGTTTGGGGAACCACTTTCCTTCAGGTCTGCGCCTCGTACATACCCGTGCAATTACGATTTGAAACACTCTTGACGCTTTTGGACACGCTCTCAAATATTGCCAATCACGCCACCGAGACCAACACCGGATTCTCCCACATGCGCCACTACGCCAGATACATCATGAGCCTTGTGTCAAGCGGATTCAACATGATCGGGCTCTCGATCTCCGATATCTTGCTCCAATTCCTCACATTGAAAACCAATCTATACCTTCGTCTCTCGGCTATCCTTTCGCCCGACGAGGTCGGCGAGTTGAGCGTAATTTACTCGCATTGCATCTGCAACTTGTCCAGCCATATCTACTACTTCGACCAAGTTTCCGACTCCATCGAGTGTATATTGATGCAGGTGGACAATGTGTTGGTCCTGGTCGAGGAGACACAGGCAAACAAGGCGTATTACTTGGTGTTGGACTTGCTCGAGATCATCTACAACATCATGGAGTTGCTTTCGGCGAACCGGAGCCCCATCACATGGAACCACGCTACGTTGGAGAACTGGGACGTCAGCTTTCCGTTGATGACTTTTCGGGCATCGTACCCGCGGTTTGCGCTGATGGTGAATCGCCCAATTATTGTGCACATCCAGAGCAAGTATTTAGAGGTGGTACAGAGCTTTCTTGACCGCGAGCTTTTCTCCAAATCCAGCCGACCTGGCCGGGGTTCGGGCGAGGGCCTCACGCGGTACTTGGAGCCAAACTACAAAAATTACATTGCCGACCGTGAAAACACGCTAAAAACTTTGCTCCACCATTGCGGTGACTACTTCGGGGAAGATGTGTTTGACACTGGTGTGGCCAGGACCATGCTGAAAATATTGGCGGTAATTGCGGGCGTGTCGGGAGTCAATTTCGCCCACAACTTCTTGTCTTTTTTCGCGCAGTGGCAGCTTTCGAAGCACTCAACATCGGCGGCGTCGGTCGCAAAGGACGCGTGTGCGTATCTTTTGTTGACCACTTCAATCACGTGCCTCAATGATAACTACCAGGACCTTTTAGGTCATGATATCTCCGGGCTGAGCTTGAGCTATGCAATCTACCAGGACGTGAAAGAACGCGAGACCCAGTTGTGGAAGCTTGGCGCTCACAGCCATCCCTTTGTTGAGAAACACGGGTCTGCGTTGACCAACCATGTCCACGTGGGTTTGATCGAGGACTTTTTCAGCCACACGCCGCTCAAACAGTGGCTCCGCTCGCCCAATTCAATCCTCGTGGAGTTTGAAAACGGCGACAGCCACAGCCTTGCCAATGGTGGGGCTCAAGAAGGACAAGCAGTATCGTCAGATAATAATTCGATTGCATCTATCGTGCCGTTCCCGGGGAGCAAGTTGGGACTCGGTACTGCCAACGACATATCCTCGATATACTCGGGGTTGAACAGCGGGCACACCAATGGTCACGCAAATGGGAGGTTGTTCAGCCACCTCACGCCAGACACCAGTCAGTTAACCCAGGCCACACTCCAAACTCACAAATCGCCAGTGCGTGCTTCTGGTGGCATATCTGGGGCCAATCGTGTCCAGGTCCCACGCGTTGAGGATTTAAAGAATAGTGTTGCGGGGACCGAAAGCAATAGTAGCTTTAGATTCCAATGCACGTCGCAGACAAGCTCGGTAATTCAAAAGAAATATCGGCCAAGAGACGTTCGGTCGATTCTCGCAGAGCTCCGAAGCGACGACGATAGGCACGCGGTTGTTTGAAAGAGGGGTAGAGACATCGGAATTTTGGGGCCACACGAAAAGGTCACGAGATGATTTGGATGAGGGTCGTGAGAGGGCGTCGAAGGGGAGACATCGACTCGTAAGTAAAGACCCAAACTCTCCACGTACATTGAAAGAAACAAGTGTTCGAGTCTGGTTTATCTCAATCCTTTTCTGCTCGGGATCATCGATCATTTTTACTCGTTTCTCTGAATTACAGTCTGAGAAGCTGAGTCCGTGTCCATGGACATCCATTTAATCCCGAAACGGCGCCTGATTTCCTACAGCCGAAGTACAAAGATTGTAGCTCTAAGTCTTTTGAGAGAACTGGTCGTTGATCGGGCTAAGACATCGAGCTTAAAGATGATTCAGTAGAATAATACGATATCAATTGATCTACCAAGGGTGTCCTTGGTATCTCTGAAAGCGGACGGATGAGAGTAGCAGCGTGGAGTTCCAAGATCTGTGCATACGGTACAATTGTGTCCTCACTCAACCTTTCCCATGTAGGACTTGAAAGTTCACGGATTGAATTTTGCTGGGTATGTAAATTGCTTGCATACGGACGATCTCCGTCGAAACTCGATCTATTCGAGTTACTCCGAATGTTTGATCACAGTAAAATTGAAAATTATGCCTTGCTTACGGGTACCAGCACCATAAGAAGTTCGTCTGCTAAATACATCTTCTACAACTCAAGAAAGTTTCATTAACGATGAAGCATATGAGTATTTATTGGGCTATAGTTCGACGTTCAGTATATCATGATCCATAAAACAATGTAGCAGGCTTCGACAAAATCACATATGCAAATTTCTGTGGCTTCTTTAACTCCAGATTCTCAGCACCTTATTGTCATACAATGCTTTTTAAAGCAAGTGGCCATACCTGAAATTTCGTGGCTATCTCAATTAACATGGCTATTTCAATAAACAGTCCCCATTACTCCACACTGATTCATCACATCATCATAATACATCAAATCCAGAGGCAGGCCGTCACATTTATATACACTCATTCGTCGTCTCCCAACGCCGCAAAAGCATTGAACGCGTTGGTGTGCTTGTCGGCAATAGTGTCTCTGGGATCGACGGCCTTGGATGAGCCCAAGTTTTTGTTATTGGGTCTCACACGCACCGGCCCCGACTCCTTGGCCGTTTCCCTGAACGCCGCTCTATCAGTCTCGTTTTCTTCACCCCCAAAAGACTTGCGTGGCTTCACAAAAGTCTCCCAACCGTCCTCATCAACAGTCGTTTCGGTCTTTTTCCTCAAACTTGGTTTGGGCCCGTTGTTGCCACCACGTGACAAGCGCCGACGGTTGAAATTCGTGTACGAGCGTTCATGGCCGTGCTCGTCGAT
Source organism: Metschnikowia corniflorae (assembly GCA_030581935.1). Lineage (NCBI taxonomy): Eukaryota > Fungi > Ascomycota > Pichiomycetes > Serinales > Metschnikowiaceae > Metschnikowia > Metschnikowia corniflorae. The sequence goes on from JAKTWD010000569.1 coordinate 25,636, forward strand.
GTAGGAGTCTCCATTTGTGTTTTTTGCTTTGCGTTCGTTGGCCACATGCTCCCGAACAGACTCTACTAATTGACTGAACGCGTCCAACACGTCTGCTTTGGGCGTGTAGGCGGCGTCCCGAGCATCAAGCAATTCCTCTTCGGTGTATTTAGGCATGTCTCTAGAAAATCGGGTCTAATGTAAGGTTGTTAGGGAAGAACTTTAGTGTGGTCCAAAAATGGAGTCTTAAGGCTGAGTGCTCGCGATTGGAAATGTATATTGTCCTCAGTTGACAGTGAGAGTTTTTTTCGTGCTTCTTGCGCTGAATGGCTTTGGGCGAGCCACGACCTTATACTGTTAGGGCCTGATGAAGTTTTTGCAGAGGTATAGAGGTGATGTGGATTGGGAAATTCTTGCTTTTTGCGATGAGTGTAAATTTGTGCTTACAACAATACCACATTTAAAGCTTGTACTCAAATCTTTAATCGTGAACGTGAAAATTGTTGGTTTCAATTTATTAATGCAGTCCTTCCGCCGTTTGGCTCGAGCCTCGCAGTGCTCGAGACAAGGTGGTGGTAATAGAAAAATCTTCGAAAATAAATAGTAAAAGCTCAGTCCTATTATATCCCTTAAAATGGATTTCTGGATGCTGGAACCTATAAGGAAGCAGAAGTTGCATCCTCTGACATTCGACACCATCAGCTTCATTGCCGCATTGCCAATGTGAGTCTCGTCGTACATTCCATGCCACTCTGACCGTTGTGTCTTAAAAAACTATGTGTTATTGATCTGATGAGGTCAGACAGAGATATTGAGAAGTTTACGTGGTATTCGTAATACATTTGTCAACTTTTTGGTTCCGGGCCCTAGCTTTTTTGTGAAACCAAATGAAAATTAATACTTGTATGGTGCTATTCCCGCTCTTCCGATTTCTCACAGCAGAAAGTTTACTCGTGTTTTAGTCGTGAATTTTGCGAAAACTCTTTACACTCAATTCGTTTATACGAAACGCGAGCTCTGATCCGGGGCTTTACAGTAAACAACTGGAATCAAATCTCGGCTCTCTTCATAAGTGACAATAGGAGAACACAACGTTGTTGTCGCAGACGTGAGCAGTATGCTCTGTCTCCCCGGAACACCAATTCGGAGTCGATGAGTTTTGGAGTGGCGCACTTTCAGAATTGATAAATCGATACACGTGCAAACCATTTCTCAAATAAAAGTCACCAAGCAACTGGTCTGTTGATTCTATAATCATCAAATTATTGAATGTCTTCGTTCTTGGAGGTTTTTGCCATTTTCAAATTTAATTGATAAGGGTTTGAGCGCCGAGCGACTGCACCAGGCGCACTGAACTTCAAGAATAGAACAAAAAACCAGCAGAAAAGAAGTCACAAATAAAACAAAGACAAGTCAATTTTCCATGTCAGATTATAATTCATGGGCAAATTATTGCTTGCTCAAACTGAAGATTTGTCTGATTGGGCAGTCTTGCTATGCCATGAATTGATGCCCCGCTTGTCGCACTCTTTATCTGTGATCTGCGATGTCGCTGATTAAAGGTCTCAACTCGCGCTCACCATCTCATCTCAAGCCAGAAACACCAAATTGACTAATATCACTCTCAACCCAATACACAAAACACGACCTATGCCTCTTATAAAATCGCTCAGTAAAGTCACAAAAAAGCTTCTGAAGCAGTCGTCGGGATCGCTTCATGTCAAAGGTAGAAAATTCAAACAACTCAACAGAGCCACGGAGCGAGAGTACAAGGTAAAGGCCAGGAAAGCTCAGTTCGCTGAGCAAAAAAACCATGAGCTTCTTTTCTATCTCTTCTTGCAAGAGGCAATTAGCGAACAGGCTGAAAAGAACACATACGACGTCGATGAGATGAGGGTTCTTCTAAACGCGTACATCACCAGAAATGATAAGGAAATCGCCGAGATGGAGAGCCAAAGACGCCCGGGAAGGCCCATGACCAACAAACACCAGATCATGATCGAGAAACGGAAACACGACGAGCATTTGTTCGTCACGGGGTTACGTACACCCGATCTCTCAGATAAGGACACCACCTTCAGACTCAGGCACTGGAACGGAACCAGTGGTTCCAGCTCCGCTTGGAAATTCACGTTGGTGACCAAGGAGCCCCATATAAGTGCAGAAACCATGGATTAGAGCTTTATTATTCACACCCTCTGGGGTAAAAATCAATGACACCTTTTTTTAGGACTCAGTAATGTGCGTAGTTTCGCGCCGCTCTACCTCCAGAGTAGATTATGCCAGAAGCCTTTTCCGTTTCCGTTCTTTTTAGCGTTTTCCTTCTCCAGTAAGTCGTCTGCTTCTTGATTTGGCAATTGTATTCCAAGAGGTTGGTCCATCTCACGCAACACGCTATCAGAGAGCCACAAATTCGAGCATAGCAAAGTGATGAAAAAGGCCCCCGTTGCCGTCAAGAAAACTCTGGCTAATCTGGCAAGCCGGAACCGCCTATCTGTGGTATCCTTACTCAAAACAAGCATTCCCGGGGACTTGCCGCTGCCAATGAGGCGCCATCCTTTTCTTTTCAACCTCTCGACGTTGCTCAGAAACTTGGCAAGATCTTCCTCCGAAAGGGTTTGAAGAATTGAGAACATATCTTCCGGAATATGGTTCATACCAAGAGGATTTTTTTGGGTACGAAATTTCTGCCCGTTCGACGTGAGAATAAGGTACTCGTTCTCTTCGCCCGTGCCGGGAAACATCGGGAACTTCATCCGTGACTTGTCTTTCATGATCGGACTAAAGAAGTTGCGAGCACCAAAAGATGGATCATCGTTGATGTGTGAGGTGCTCCATTCGAACGCAGTTTGTTCCCGCCACTTGTTTTCGTCGGCAATGTCCTTTCTTTGTTTGACTTTCTTGAGGAAACTCTCGATGTGATCCTTTTCGACTATCTTTCCATTTTCGGCGCTATTTGGTTGGTGATACGCCCCCCTAATCTTCTCCGATGTCAAATTGACCACTTGCTCGTACTCGGATGGATTTGTTTCATGAAGAAGCTTCTCCTCTTTACTCATAGCATGCGCTAAGGCCGATTGGATAGTGCGCTCTTCTTCCCGCAAACTAACTCGGTCCGTGTCTCCCGAAGATTTGTTCAAGAGCGATATGACATAATCGGAGTCTCGATATTTTGTCTGTGACTTTGCTGAGGACGTGGAGCTTTGTTCAGAAGATTCAATTTGAGGAGTTTCCGATGATAATCTCGCTTCAAATCTATCAAAAGCGGAGCAGTTGATGAGCACCATATCCAAGACAAATGTCGATCCGTCATTGAGGTTGAAAAGCAAGGCAAGGTTGCGGTAAAGTTTGTTGAGTGCTTGTTTCTTCTCGAGCGGAATAGGGCCCTCTGCTAAATCTCTGACTTTTTGCAATATCAACGCACTTGATGCCTCAGCGAATGTTGAATTGAGTGAGGAGCGCACCTCTTCGAGCTCTTCTACATATTCTTCAAGAAGTGCATCATCGGGCACGTGCCTATAAACCACTTCTTGTTTCTCGGGATTTTCGAATTTATCATTTGGAGCTGCCCTAGAAGTCCGCATCAGTTGTCGGGCCAAAATCTTCTCCTCGACTTTATCAAAAACTGCCTGTGAGTCCAAAAGCGTATCCAAGACCGATGTAGCGCCTCCGTTCCACGCCAAAAGCTTCTTTAATTTATGAAGGAGATTCTGAAATCGCATGAAGTTCTTTTCATTGATCCCTGATGTCGTCGTTCCTCTTTGGATATCCCTTAGTTTAGTCTCCATCGAGGACACCAAGTCGTGCGCCGACAAGTCTCCGTAATTTCGTTCTATGACCTCCCGCTTGTACAAATCAAGCTCTTCTACAAAATCGTGTATTTCAAGTGAATCGGGGATCTGGAGATACGGGCCCGGCGCGTACAATTCCCGCTCGCGTTCTAACGCCTTTTGTGCCTCCTCCCTTGCCTGCTTTTTTGCAGCCAATTTGGCTTCAAATGCACTCAAAGTCAGCTGTGAGTTTAGTACGGCATCAAGGACTTCTGTGTTTCCTCCGTTCAAATCAAACAATTGCCTCATCCTGGATAAAACCTTCATAAACCGCACGACATTGTCGTTATTGAGCCTCGACGAAGGGTTTGAGTTCCCCGTCTCGAGCCGGATCTCGTTAGCGCGTTCTTCAAGTAGTTTCAAAATGAAACTCCCCGAGAAGTTCTTGAATGGTGCGCGGAGCTCGTCGTACCTGAGAATCTCGAGCTCAGGGGTAAACATGTGGATTTTGAGATGCTCTGGGATCTGCTCATATTGCGAACTTTCAGTATTTATCGACTGAACTGCTGATGTGGCAAAATTCGCTCGGTTCGTGCTGGCACGAAACTTTGTACGCGACACGTCCCTTTCTAGCGTTTTAAGTGGCATACACAACGGCCTGGTACGCCTTAGTATTACAGAGGGTGCATTATTGGAAAGCATCGTGATTTCGAGAAGGGCAAAAACAGCAAATTTATAGCAAAAGACGGTTTTTGAGATGAAAGACAAAATCGCGATCTATTAATTTACCTTGCAGAACACGCTTAGAATGCTGCTCCAGAAAACAAGACTACTTGGGGGGAACACTATGGGGTAACAGAGCCCCGGCTTATCAGGCCAGGCGCGCTTTACATACAGAACAACTGTGGTGGATCTGTGCTACTAACCTGGAGTTGTGTGATCTGAGTGGTATCAGGAATAAAGAGGGGAGCCCGTAGCCAGAGAATCTTCACAAATTATATCTGATTCCTTCTCTTTGACTCTCATCAATTAGTCTCCATTTGTAAGGTGATTCCATCGGCATAACATGGCCTTCAGCTTCTGCTCGCATTGCATGGGGTAACTAAAAGGTGGTGTATGTAACAGTGGCCCGACGCGAGCACACCTCCGATTCGGAGAGCACTTATTTTGCAGTAGAGAGATTTTGGAGAGCAAAGAGCGGAAGAGTAATATCAAAAGTTTCGATCAAGCTTAGTGCGGCTTTTCTCTGTGATAAAAGCAGAAAGTTTAGAAAGTCGAAATTGTTGCCGATCATTGGAGTGTGTCATGACCGAAATGGGTGATATCTTTGGGTTGTGCTAGACTCGGAGTTGTCCGGGTTTGATTATGTCTATTTTTTTGTCACCGACAGTGACATAAACGAGCTGCTTGGAAAGTAAAATTGAAGGGTTTTGTAATATCATACTCTATCATATCATTTGCGGCTCATGTAGCTGAAATCGGTGAATGGACTTTCGTTGTGGTCATCTAATAAGAAGCTCGCAAACAATTCACTAACGAGTGGCAGTGGGTGCAAAATTTTATCGGCAGACTTGGTATCGCGCATTTTAGTCACCTTGAAAACCCGATATTTGAACGGTACCACCGCTCCTTCTCATCAAAATGGTTAATCTGATTCATTTTAGGTATATATTCTATGGCAATCATCACCGCTACATTTGAATGATTCGATGGTCATTTGGGAACTTTACCCAGGCAAAAGCCTTGTTTGTGAATTTTGAAACGGATTATCAACGTGAGAGTCTGTGTCAGACTATTTCTTTGCTTGAATCTGTATTTGCCTCCAAAATTGTGAAAGGTACCTTTTTGTAGTTTCTTTATCGAGTAAAAGGTTTGAAATGATTATATGACGTTCATAGAGAAATAAGAAATGCAATTGTACTTGTACTTCTATGTCCTTGAATACCTTTATCAAGAAGTCCCGAATCATATTTATTGGCGAGATCCCGAGCGTCCGTGTGACCAGGGATCAACCCAGAAAGCTCGATGCTCTCGATCGTACTTCACGTCACGGGTCTCAAAAATAGGACAAGCACGTTGCCTACTGTACAGCTCTGTCTCTTGACTCTGTGTCGATATTACAAGCATCTATCGATTTCGCTGCATATTGAATCAAGTCTTATGAGAGATCATCCAATAACGTCTGTCAGTGTACTATCCCTTCTCATCAACTGAAGACTACCTAATAATAACGGATTTCCGCAATAGGCTTATCAATAGGCTTAGCCGTAAATCCACGTCGCGCATACCCTTGGGCCTTCACCATATTTGATGATTGTACAAAACTTTTCCACTTAGATTTTTCCATGCGACCTTTTTTTATTAGAAGATATTAGTAAGCAACAATCTGCCAAGATCAAAACTCTTCAACTCTCCAGTACTTATTACGATTCTCGGCAGGGACTTAGAAGATGATTGCTGTCACTTGCCATCAGTGTCGTTAGCTTCGGGTGTTCCTTTCATCTCTGGAGCCACCGAAGTTACTGAAAGAATAGCTAAAGAAAATCACGAAAAGCGACTTACACCAAGTGTGCCCATTTTCAAAGCATGACGTGGTCGATTCGAAAACTTTTTCATAATTGTATCATTCTAAGGCGGGTTTGAGTTTGGTGTCTTTATAAAGGGTTTTTGCATCACTATTAGACAAGAAAAACACACAGTATTCAATTCTCAATTTGTGAAGAGCCTTCGAGGTCTCAATGGAAATATCTGGTTCGGAAAATAAATCTAGATACGATAATGCTCAAATTTCATCTGAATTCTCATTGATGGCAAGATGGCTCAATGACTCAGATGATCGATGGACAAAAGAGGAGATCGACTATTTGTGCAGAAATTGCAAAAGATGTAGAACAAAGGCAGCTCTTAAGATAGCTATAGTCACGACAGCTACAGCAAAATCTTGTAGTGTATGAGATTCTCAACTGAAAGTAGCGAGATTAAAACCAAAGAACAAGACTTTCATTCTTGGAAAAAGCGTTCGTTTAACAGCTGAGAGACTTCTCGCTAGGGAGACACTATGCATTGCACGGACTAGAGAGCGTTTCCAGGCTCGAAGAAGCTCGAAGAAGCTCGAAGAAGCTCGAAGCGGAAAGCCGCTTGATGACTGAGCGTGAAATATGAGAAAATCACTTGAGCTCTAACATTGACAAGAAAAGAGGCAACTCGTAGAGTCAAAATAATTATGAAAAATACCCTTTCGTTCTGTTCCGCGTCATTCCTAACACTTTATTGTGATTCCTCGTTTTGAGTCACAATCGTTCTGTTCACGCAGAAACTTCGCTATGAGTCAAAGCCAGGCAGTAATGAACTGTAAAAATATGGGCCAATGCGAGGCGGAAATCTTGTATTTTTGTACTCAAAAAATTCACTTTCCCGCTTGAAAACTTAATTTTTTCGGCTCAATCAAGTACACCTTTTCCAAGCCCGCAATACTACTTAATAGAGTCGACAATTGTCATCAGATTCATAATGTCTAATGACACTTGAGCAAGGCTTGTGTCACACCGCCCTGGGCCAAAAAGCCCTGCGCAAAAAATCGTACCATTTTCCGGCCTTTTTTTCCACGATCCCCCACTAAAGAAATCACTGCGTGTGGTGTGTCTGGTTGTCAGTTGCTGTACGTGTCTATGCAACGGACAGCGGAATTTTTCCCTGTTGAGATCTGAGAATCTAGATGCTACCAGGAGTACAAGACACAATGCGAGCAATGTGAAACCACAACCGCCGTTTTCCCCATTTTAAGGTATCTGGTCCCACAATTCCTCGTAAATCCCGCGCGGAGAACCACTCTGAACAATAGGCGTGACGCCCCAAAACTCGGTTGTCGGAACGAGTCAACCAACTCCGGCCCCGGCGACCGCGATTTCGCGGGTCCCCCACGCGGCACACAGACCTTATAATTAAATTAGTACCACTTTAGAGAGCCAAAGGAATCAGTAGAAATTGAGATAAGAGTAACGTTTAGCACGAGAAATTCTTGAGCGATCACTTGATACAGAAGCAAAAAGGTTAGGCGACAACGCGACAGGAAAATGAAGTCAAAGAACGCATCAATGGGCAGACCGTTGTGATTAAGCGAGTTTTTTTACCCCCACGCCGGCCCACCTCCGGCTCCTGCAGGCATCGTTGCCACGTCGACCGTACGCTTAAACAAAATAAAGCCGATAATACGCAGGGAATGATTTCTTGGCGAATAGTTAGTCCCATCCACTTGGATCTCAACCTGAAAAATGGATTGGAAGGTGACACAGAAGTTTTAAGATGATGCCTCTCATGTGTTCGTTTGGGGTACGGAACTCTTCGAGACTGCATGATCGTAGGGCATTGGAGATTTTGAGTCTCTCCTACATGCATCATCGCCTATTTAATGAGCTTTTACCTTTTGTTTCTGTGCTTGAATTGTTTTAAAAAAATTTGCAGCAAAATGTGAGATTTCAAGGCGTGAGCGGAAAAACTGTAACAACCTCATGTGCTTTCGGCTAAAAGCGAAGAACCAAGAACATTATCGCGCCATATCGCGCGTGTGGTAGTGACGACGAGGCAAATTGGTATTGGCGCATATGTTGTGCCAACCAGTTGAACTTGGACAAACTTTCGTGACTCGAATTTTCACCCTGATATTGCTTTTAAATCTTGTACCGCGGGTAGTTCAGAGAGATATCCGAGCTCCGCTAATGTACTTGATATACCAGGCAAAAACTTCCTTAGGCAGACTACTGTGGCAGATCTGCATCGAATACCGAAATATTCCGACGCGCCTGATGCGTCGACGTGCCTGCACTTGTGTCTCGGTACACCTCAGTTGTCGTCTCCGCGCCCAGCTTCCGAAAAAAAAGAAATTTTTTCGAATTCTGACTGCTCTCTGATGTTTTTTTCTGAATTTAAGGTAGAATTAGAGTATTCTTCAGATTCATAACCTATAATACCCAGCAGTTTTCAAGTGTAACATGAGCCGAATTTACAAACGCCGTATCAAATTTGCGTGGCCTCGGGGTTAAGAAAAACCGTTGGATCTTGCGACCCCATCTCAGCCACAGCGTGTGCATGACGCGTGCACCGTTCAAGGTTGCTTTACGAGTATGTGGTCACAGTCCCATTTCTTTTTCTTCTCATCCTGCGTCAAATCTCTGTTTGATCTGTTTATGCTTCTGCTGCTTTGACTTAAGACGTTGACATATTCACAGGTTTCTCTTCACACTGGAATCTCGAAAACTTGAAAGCTGTGGAAAATCGTTTGTTTTGATTAGTCAAGTACTGTTCTCAGCCTTTCATCTTGTTACGCCCCATTGACTCGGCCTACCCAGATAGCAATTTGCAGCGGGACACATTTTGCATCAAACAAGAAAGTTTGCCAAAAATCTTTATATGCCCGTCGTCAGTTTACAACGACCTGCCAGTCAAAAGTCAAACATTTGCTAAATCCAAACCGGATTGAATTATATTTCAGCATTGATGAAGCACCTACATCCAGCCTATGCTGGCCCTAATGAGCCAACATTTCATCCGGCACTGGCACCTGTTTTGTCGTCCGTCTTGGGTCAAGACCAAAATCAACTTCGTGTCCCAGACTGGCCCACACTGTTATCGGAACTTATACATGACTGTTTTCAGAAGTCAGTCGACAGCAGCAGTATGAGTGCCGATCGTCTCGAATATGTGCATTGTTTCCACAAGTATCTCGCCGACTGCCACAGTCATGAGAACTTGGCGTTTTTGATCGAAATCTACCGGTACGAGTACTTTTACGAGAGGGTAGCGCTTCATGCGGCGTCTTCAAATCTTGATGAAGATGGCAAGATTATCTCTACGGGTCTGCTAGACGTATACCCGCTGCATAGTATCGGAAAACTTCCGTATCCGCCCGCAGCCATGGACCGTCATTTACGCAAGGCGCTGATCAAGACTCACAGTAACAGTTCACTGGTTTCTGGTATGATGGGTGCGCCGTTTGAGCTTGAAATCGAGGATCCGATCGTTGTTTCCGGGTCAGCTGATCCGCTTGAAGCATGGAACCTATTGCTGGCGCAACAGCTTGCGCATGATCTGGACACTTCCTCGGAATGCGTGAATGACTCAGATTCAGGTCCCGACTCGGGTCCTGACTCGGTTCTGCCTGCCACCTCGGGCCCCGACTGTGACCTGCTCCTAGCGGACCAATGGCATTTCATTATTGCCACCTATATCGAAGCGCACGGGCCCTGCCAGATCAACTTATCGAATAAAGTATCACGTGCGCTTTTGGAATGTGACCGCGACCCATCTTTGGGTGCACACTGTCCGGGTGTACTTGCGGACGCCAAAGCAGAAGTCATACGGCTTATACACGAAAATACTTACCATTCATTCGCAAAAAAGATGCTTCTGCGGACTTTCTGCACGGAAGCTTCATGTGGCTTCTCGTCCCTGAATTCTACGTCGCATTCACGCGCAGACTCGCCGCTCTCTACGTCAAGTCAAACGAAAGAATTTATTAGAAGTAAAACACCCGAAAACGCAAACAGTATCAGAGGACCGGCGGCTCCGGTTGCACCCGTACCGCAAAAACGGCGGTCGAAGTTCTTGCTGCCATTTGCCAGTGCCAGTGGAAGCGCTGACACGAGCGAATCCGCAAGTATCGTCGCGGGTTCGACTCCCCTCAGCAATATTTTCAACTATTTCAAGCTGCTGCCGGGAAACTCACCCACTCTTTCCCGCTCGTACAGTTCGGCTCCGCACCTGCCTGCAAACGCGTCAATGCCTACTCGTGGGTTGTCACCGCTTTCACATTTGTCCACGGAGGATGTCTTTCCTAGATCTCGATCCACAGTGGCAGCCGAAGGCCATCAGAGTACCTCGATTCTTGGTAAGTTATGGCGGAAGAGAAAGTAGGAGAAGGGAATGTGGCAGAAGGGAATGTAGGAGAAGGGAATGTAGGAGAAGGGAATGTTGGAGAAATGAATGTAGGTTCCATTAGCATACTATGTAGCATATCAGATTGTTCATAGAAAATAGCATTTGTATTTATTAGTAATCGCTCGTAGTAAATGTTTTTTTGTAGTAGCTTGTGGTTGCTTGCGTTTTTGCTTTCGTATGTATGTATTTGTGCATACTTGCACTGCCTATGTTGTCATACCCTTTATAATCTAAATAGGCGAAATGAGGGTTTGAGCAGGAGCATTAGTTGTTATACTAATGAGAAGGGAGCCTCCAACAAGCTAACGATTGAAAAAGAGTAAAACTCTTTTACATCCAAACTACGACAGGCTTCGCCAAGGTTCATATTATCACGATCAAGGAGGCCGTACATATCTTCCTTCGCTTCCGATACCAGAATAGAGCAGATAGCAAATTGGGTAGCTCATTTGGTGAATTATGTATGTAGATCCATTGATATAGGACGGGAATTTTTAACTTTCGAAGACAAACAATACTTAAAGAATGGAAGGTTGTTCAAGACATCAGAACCGATATTGTCGAAAGATCAATAGAGTCTCTATAGTCTTAGGCATACCTAATGACAGAATCATATTCAGATCAGTTCTTTTTGTAATCCCAAATCAAGCAAAAGACATCCATTTCGGTGTTGAGGGACTGCCCTTCACGGACACAAAGGTTGTCGTTTGTGAACGTTTCCTAGGTTCAAGTATTGATCTCATCAAAGGCCGGTGTGACGAATAAACCCCAGCCGAACGATAACCAAAAAATCGAAAAATTATAATTTGACTCAGCACCCTGCAGAAAGCAAGCAAGGTCCATTCGTGCCAATGATGTAACACGTTATACAGATCACGCATATCTAAAGCATTTGCCCTCAAAAAGCTTAAAACTTTTGCGGTGGGGTCTGAAGTACTGGCTCATTTTGAATTCGGTAAAGAACCTCTACGAGATCAAGGTCTTACCGAGCCACCCAATAAGACCTACGCCCACACATGAATTGAATCATTGTCTCGAGAACACTTATCCTGCATTCGTGAGTCATATACCTTCTCGGTATACGCCGTCGGGCCCACGAAAGAAAAGCCTGCATCTTGCTCGAATTTACTGATCTTGCACCGCGCTTAATGCGAATATATTACTCTAATTGGCCAACGGTACGAGCCGACACCCGTACACCGCATGAATCTGATAATGAGGCGGAAGAAAAAAGTCGTAATCGGCGAGTCACATTTCGTGAATATTTCTAGCTCCTATTCTTTTCCTCGCACTGGCTTTTTCGTACTTTTCTGCAGCACGAATTCTTTAACCTACTACGAAAGAAGTCTGTAAGGAAACGATGTTGGCGAGAAATGCAGCGGTGTCTCTAGCGAGACATGCTTTTAAAATGCCCCAAATGGCAGTACTTACGACCATTCTAGCCACGGCCACGGCGCCTAAACATTTCCAAAAAAGAGGGTTCTCTCAGTCCATGCCAAGGACATCCACGAGGTCGACCGTCGTTCAGCTCTTGAACAACATTGGCTCGAAAAGAGAGGTGGAACAGTACCTCAAATACTTCACGTCTGTGTCCTCACAGCAGTTTGCCGTGATCAAAGTAGGGGGCGCCATTATCACCCACCAGCTCAAGGAGTTGGCGTCATGCTTGGCGTTTTTGTACCATGTGGGCTTGTACCCGATTGTGTTGCATGGAACGGGTCCGCAGATCAACGAGTTGTTGGAAATCGAAGGTGTTGAGCCAGAGTACATAGACGGAATTCGCGTCACGAATCCAAAGACCATGGAGGTGGTGAGGAAGTGCTTTTTGGAGCAGAACTTGCGTCTCGTCACCGCCTTGGAGGAAATGGGGGTACATGCACGCCCAATAACCGCAGGCGTGTTTCAGGCCGACTACTTGGATAAGGATAAGTACCAGCTTGTAGGTAAGATTAACGGGGTGAGCAAATCTGCCGTGGAGCTGGCGATCGACGCAGGGTACTTGCCCATTTTGACCTCGCTTGCCGAGACCCCTTCTGGACAATTGTTGAATGTCAATGCGGATGTGGCCGCGTCGGAGTTGGCGCGTGAATTTGAGCCTTTGAAAATCGTCTATTTGAACGAGAAAGGTGGGCTTGTCCATGGCGAAACCGGCGACATCATCTCCGCAATTAACTTGGACGAAGAATACGAAGATCTCTTGAAAGAGCCCTGGGTCAAGTACGGCACCAAATTGAAGATCAAGGAGATCCATGACTTGTTGCAGCACTTGCCCAGATCGTCCTCGGTGGCCATCATTGACGTACACGACTTGCAAAAGGAGTTGTTCACGGATTCCGGTGCAGGAACGTTGATCAGAAGAGGGTACAAGCTCGTGAACAGAACCAAGTTGAGCGATTTCGGGAACTCGGACTTGTTGAGAAATGCGCTCTTGAGAGACCCCGAAATCAAGCGCGGCAAGCTTTCGGTGGCGTCGTACCTCAAGCACTTGGAGACAACTTCGTTTAAAACATATGGCGATGCGCCGCTCGAAGTGTTGGCCATTGTGGTGGAAGACACGTTACCGAAGGTGCCTGTGCCTAAGTTGGACAAGTTTTTGTCCACGCGGATTGGGTGGTTGAACAACGTCACTGACAACATATTCAGCGCCATCAAGAAGGACTACCTGTCGCTTTTCTGGACCGTCAACGAGAACGATCCGAACTTGCTGTGGTACTTTTCCAAGGCGGACGGATCGTTTGCAAAAAACGGCGAGGTGTTGTTCTGGTATGGTTTGGACACGCCTCAGATCGGCGACTTGATCAAGCAGTTTGATGTTTCTCGCGTGGGCTCCTCGTTGTCGTCGGAGACCGAAAGCGGGGTTTTCTCGGGGGCCTCCCAAACGAGGGGCTTCCACACTTCATCGCGAAGATCTAAGCCCAGCACAAACCCTCCTATTCGGAAAGGCACGTCCATCAAAAGATCCAAAGTTGGCTTAATTGGTGCCCGCGGCTATGTGGGCCAGACCTTGATCTCCTTGATTGATCAGCACCCTCATTTCGACCTCGCTCTCGTCTCTTCTCGCGAGCTCAATGGCCAAAAGTTGCAGGGCTACAACAAGGCGAACGTCGTGTACTCAAACTTGCAGACAGAAGACATCTTGCATTTGGAGAAGAACGGCGATATCGATGTGTGGGTAATGGCTTTGCCCAACGGTGTGTGCAAGCCATTTGTCGATACCATCGAGTCGGTGGAGGGCCTGACGTCAAAGATTATTGACTTGTCGGCAGATTACAGGTTTGATACGACGGGAGAGTGGGTGTATGGTTTGCCTGAGTTGGTAGACCGCCAAACGATCGCGCAGGCTAAGAAGATTTCCAACCCAGGATGTTACGCTACTGCTGCCCAGGTCGCTATCGCCCCGCTCAAGGAGTATGTCAGCGGGCTCCCTACCGTTTTCGGTGTTTCGGGGTACTCAGGCGCCGGGACCAAGCCCTCGAAGAAAAACGATGTGAAGCACTTGAACAACAACTTAATCCCGTACTCTTTGACTGACCACATCCACGAGAAAGAGGTCAGCAACCAATTGGGTCTTAATGTGGCCTTTATTCCCCACGTCGCCCAGTGGTTCCAGGGTATATCTGCGACGGTTTCGGTCCCCCTCAAACCAAAATCTTTGACTGCCAGAGACATCCGCGCACTCTACAGAGAGCATTACGAGGGTGAGCAATTGATTGCGGTCAGCGGAGAAGCTCCCGAAGTGAAGGATATCAGCGGCAAGCACGGGGTCATTGTTGGTGGTTTCGCGGTGAACTCGGCCGAGGACAGAGTCGTGGTAGTCGCCACAATCGACAATTTGCTCAAGGGCGCCGCTACGCAATGTTTACAGAACATGAATCTTGTTCTGGGTTACGGCGAGTATGAAGGTATTCCCGACACTCTTGCTGCCAGCGGGTAGGTCTATCTGTTGAGTGTATCTGCTCAGAGACAAGACTCTATGTCTGGATGAGTTCGTAAAGACTAGTCTGTGTAGACAAGTTCGTATAGATTACGATGTTTACTGCAAGTGACTCTTGACTGTAGTGGGAAAGAAAGTTTTGGAGAAAGCCGTGGTTCACTTCAAAAATCAATCTTTGTGATCAATCTTTGTGATCAATCTCTGTGATCAATCTGTGTGATCAATCTTTGTGATCCTGAGAAGTGGAGAATTGGTTCCCGCATTTGAGATATAGGTTTGGGCTTTATACAAAATGATGACTAGGTGCGAAGCAAGGTTGCACTCTGCATCATTCCCTCTTCTTCAATATTGTGAAGCAATTTAGCACTACGTTCTAAAAGACCGGAGTATGGTGTGATAGCAATAACGTGATGACTTTTGAAGACGTCTGAAAACCTTCAACAAGATACATTTGAAAGTGAAAAGGGCTCTCGATCAGTCTGGCATCAGCTATTGTGGGCACTGAACATTATCATTCAGTGAATGTTTTCTTGTTGTCGATTAAATACGAACAAAGCAGAAAGTCAAAGTTTTAGTTTTTAATAGGGCTACAATTTAATTCTCTGTCGTTTGATAAAGAGGAACCACAACTTTACGCGTATAACTCAATTATCCGTCTGAAATGCGCTGGGGAGAGAAAACCTTTGATGACCAAGGGAGATTTTCTCAGAATATAGAGACTTCCACGGGTTACTGTTTTCCCCGCTTTTATGAAGAATCACCAGGATCAAGTTGAGGAATTGCGTACATTTGGATCAGGAATCGGCATCTATGAATAAAGTCAGATTGGGACAATGCGAGCAAACCTGATGCACTTCAAAATACTCCCGTGGTATACAACCATTATATTCTTTCGATGTGTTAGTTCTGTACTTCCATGGAAAGACAACAGGAGTCAAAAACTTAATTAATACTCAAAAAATCCCAAAAGAAGAGGTAAATGGAAATTTTAGAAATCCTAAAATTTGCAACCTGGCTCAAGACCGACCTGTTTCGCAGCCAACGATCGGTCCCTTACAACAGTCTCAATCTCCATACCCAAGTGTGCGCCTACCAGAACATACCAACAATTCAGCTCCACCCCACACTTTTCGTGCTCCTCCTCCTCCTTGTCGAGTAAGCAGGTTAGTCGATTTTTTCAGTTCGTACTGCTGAAATGCTTATACCGCCGGACAATTTCGGGATGGTGGAACCCGGGTTCTACCGGTGCCTGAAGCTAGAGGCGGATCATCTCCCGTTTCTTGAGACTCTACAGCTCAAACTGTTGGTGCTTTTGGATGTGGCAAAGCCGCCGCGTATGCTCAAGCTGTTTTTGAGTGAGAACCATGTGGAGTTATATAGCTTGGGGGGAATGAAGATTTCCAATCATCAAAATACAGGGAGCCCCGACCAGGAGCAGACGTCCAAAGACGAATCTGGTTCGGGCACGTCGTCCCGTGACGGCCACTTACCCCTGAAACCAAACGCGATTGAGGTCGTGCTGCTCGAACGGGACAAATCCAGCAAGAATGACTCGTGGATGATCATAGAGAAAAACTTGATCGTGGCGGCGTTTGAGATTTTGCTCGATCGCCTGAAACACGACGTTCTTGTAGTAGACCTGACACTGGCCTTGGTCGGGATCTTACGGAAGATCCAGAAATGGAACTTCAACTCCATTGTCAACGAGTACCGTATTTACACCGGAAACGCCAGCAAGATCAGTTACAACGTGGAGGTGTTCCTCGAGCTAATACAGCTTGAACTAGTGCCGTACGAGCTCGACCATGCCCTTCGCAAAAGAGATGATCCGGAGAATCCGGAGCACAAGCGCCGAGATTCCTTGTCAAAGTTGGGAAGCGGCTTTTCGAGAAAGCTCTCGGCGCTGCATGCTCCAATGTTACAATCTCAGGGAATCACAGTGCTACATCCTCAAGCCATGAGACTGCAACGCAACTCCATTGATGACGGAAGCTCCATTTTTGGAGACGATGATACGATTTCAATGGGGGACTACGAAGAGGATCTCGACGACGAGCTACTTCTGGCGTCGCCTCAAATTCCTGCAAATCTCCTCAAACTTGTTGAACAGCGGAAAAACGACGAAACCAAAAACACACCTAGCTCGCCCAGCGCTTCCCCTGAACTCAAAAGGCCCAGTTTGGTTTCTTCCGTGAGCTGTGGCTTGGACGTCTCCCACCATACAGCGGCACGGCATCGACGGAAATCGTCGGTGGAATCCCGGTACATTCGTGCCAATAACAACCGGTTCCGGGACCCACAGTGCAATTCTGCGCTTGTCTCTCCGTCCTCGCCCCGCCGGGCCTCCATTGATGCTAGTCTCCGGCAGTACAAGATGGAGCAGGAGAAGACAATCATGGGTGATATCGACAGGTTGAGGGATAGATATAGTCATCCGTACTACAAGCCCATGCACGCGCCTGCGAATACTTCTCATGTCATTAAAATTAGGATTCCTGCTGAACACAACCTTGCTCCGTGGTTTGTGAAGGCCAGAGATTTTTGGGATAAGATTTGTAAAGGATGATATGGTGCTATTCTTTACTTAAGCGGCTATATCAAGTATCGTTATATTACGCAAGCACGTCACTGGATCGGATCTTATACGAGTACTCACTTTCACTAACATGAACATAACTATTTTAGCCTGACCACCTCAAGCCATTACGCATCAGAGAGCCGCTCGTGGCATTTAGGTATGTGCTTGTGCGGATCCAGAACCACTTCCGGGATTCACATGAAAATGCAAATGGACTCTTCAGGCTTTATACCGATGATATAATTTTGATGCGTGCCGATCTTTCGTGATGCATTCCTCGTATTCAGGCCGAAGTGTGGAGTCTCAAACTCCTTAACCATGTCATCCATGCTGAGTATTGCCATGATCTTTTAGTAACCTGGGATATTTAAAATATCTTGGGTCGCAGAAGGTCGACCATGATCAGCTGGAAATACAGTGTGCTGCTTTTTACGTTTGCAGAACTTGAGATCAGCACGAGTGAAATTTAAACCCCCTTTGAAAAGTCGTGGCTGTAGGTGACAAGGCAAATTTATCTCAACGCTGAAATATGCTACGAAAAGGCAACGATTGTCACTCAAATGAGCCACAGAGACTTTATAATCTCTCATCATCTTTGTTGATCATGTTTGCTTTAGATTGCATGGTCCTTAAAAGAAGTCGTGGGATCTTTTAGTGACCTTAAATGTAAGCAGGCACTGTTTTGATGAGTATGGGCTATTGTGACGTCGAAACAAGAAGTCGGGCTGGCTAGAAATTAGAATGGAAAATTTCGAAGATTTGACACAAAGTCGAGCTGAACAAAGTAAGACTGGTTACAAAACGGAATCTGAAAATCTGAAGAAACAAGCGAGCAGAACAAATGTGAGTTTGGTTACAAGACCAAACTTTGTCATTTGGTGAATTGGTCACAACGCCGAGCCAAACTAGAATTAGATTTATCTAATCACTTGTTGAATTTGACACAACACCAGATGAATGAATCGAAGAGGAGGCGTGAGAAGGCCTGCAATTTTCTTTCGGCAGGCGATGTCAAAAGGGTCTCTCTTCATTTGCAATTCCCGTTTGATCGAGTTGTGCGGTCTGCAATGGGCTAATTAGAAAGTCAATGGCGTAGGTACAAGGGTATGATTACCATTCATTCCCTTGAAGTTTTCGGTTCTGAATAAAAAGAATATGTACGCTCTCGGCTGCGAATGTGACCCCCATACTTCCTACGTCCCACTTTGGGTATATGAATGTTTCATTGGTGAAATCAACCACAGAAAAGGGGCAGGGACTTGGCTAAAGGTATGTTGTTGCTTGCCACCGCTGAGCTGTCTTATCTCCTTTATGTCAGAAAATTTCTGGGTGAGTGTTCTAGAACTTGAAAGTATTGGTCAAATACGGCAGAGCGGGTCTTGGAGATCGGGTTGGAGCAAGACATCATGATTGTGAGAAACACCATCAGTTTTGGTTTCAATTGCTCTTCTGGGGCGGCCTGCCAAGCAATCATCCCGAACTTTCCTTGCGTTACTACGTCAAGTACGTTTGCGACTTTTCGAGCTATATCGGCTTGTTTGTGCGAGGCTGTCGAGATATCTGTATGATCTCAGAATTTGAATGTTTAGAATCGGGAGGGCCTCCAGAGGCGTCTATTATCCAGCGCGGGCTTCATTTTGAAATAACACGGTGAATCTGTTTGATGACAAACGAAACAAAAGATATGACAAGACTTCATTTGCACGTCCAGGCATTCTACCAGACCACTGTCGAGCCTAGATATAATAACAAGTTCGACTCCAACTTGAACAGCTCGTGACCCACAATATCCTACTCTAAAATCCTTGGACTCGTCTCGACCGTAAGTAGGAGCTCCTGAACCCTGAAGATGACTTCCGCAGCCTTCAACTACTATTTGCCCCATGTTGCCCTCGGAGGTGCATCGCCGTTATACGAGCTACTCTGCATTACTCTGTCTCGAAGACGCTGTCCCGAAGAATTGCTTCGTGATGTGGGGGCATTCTGCACTTGTTGGGTTTGTTGATTCAGCCCCGGATATCCAGATCCGGTCACCGATTGTTGCCTTGATTTGTTGTACAAGGCCCGCAACTGTGAGTTTGCCCGGCGCGTGTACGGCCGATCTTCGGGTTCAGCTTCCGTTAGAGAACTTTGCCGGCTATGCGCAGCCGAAGAGACGTTGCTCTCGTTGTTTTGTGGGGCCGAGTTGTACGACGCTCGTACCGGCTGAAATTGGGGATTTGAGTATGAAAAATTCTCGGTTTGAGCCTTCCGTACCGGTGGATTGGCTCCATTTCGGCTTGAACGCTTACTCTCCTTGACACCGAGCCATTCAGGGTACGCTTCGCCGCGCTCATCAAAAAATTTGACGAATGCTTTGTGAATCAACGTGTCGTCCTCACTGTTGCCGTCTTTTTCCGTGTGACTTGCCGAAGAAGACACGGACAAGCCGGAAAACTTCGAGTTGATTTTCTCAATGAGCGAGCGGCTCGGCGCTGCGTTTGGCTGGTACTGGCTCATGGAATGTGTGCTAATTTTTAGATCAGATAGGCTACGTGGGGCAGACTTGGATGCGGGGCGTGAGGTGATCGAGCATGTTGCGAGTCGCACACGACCCATTTGTTTGGGTATGGTCGATTAACGCCTATTCTTTTCGGGATTTGTATGGTCGTGGAAAACAGATCAACGGAAAGCGCTACAGACCTTGAAAATCCCGAAGGTTGCTCTGTTTTCATTGAGGTGAACGCCATGGCGCCTGGGACTGCAGGCACAGTATCGATACCAGTCGTTCCAGAGCAAACAACGACAAATATCCTGATCCCAATTTTACTGTAATTTTTTTTTCCGGCCGATCTATCAGTCGATAACTTGACCATATGGGATTTTGATTGTCTTGTGTTGTCAGAAATGCCATATCGGTGAACACAATCATATGGTTTACATATGAGAACCCGTCATCACGTGATACAAAACCTGGATTATGAAACACTTCATCGCCCAGCTTGATTATGTTGACTCATTTGTGGCTTTTTGGGAGCTGGGCCCATAGAGTATGATGTCTATGACTTTCGGGCTTACACTGGCATCTCAGCATTCACACTGAATAAAGACCTTACGAGGTCTGCTCCACCAGCAAGGTCTGTTCAGGTATTAGGCTAAGACATGCTGGCTTTCATCCCAAAATAATTTTTGATATTTTTCGATATCGAACTTTATTGGCATCTGTCTCTCTCTCTCTTTTTGGGTAGTTCTGCGTTATAGCATGACCTGCGGTATTGTTTGTTTAAGTTTGGGTTCCAATACTCTCATACCTCTGCCCAGTGAATGAAATCGTTACAAAGCTATATGTATTTGCTACCTTTTTGGACGCTATTATCACCCGTTTTTCAAGTAACTCTGGAAAGAGGTTTAGGCTTTTGATCATTTGAGCACGGGTGGTCTTTGGGGTTTACCTTGAGCGCAACAACATTGCCAATATCGAAGTCTCATAAAGAAAACAGCAAGAGGAAATGATATCGATATCAGAGGCAATTATGTCCTCGCTCAGTTTGCCTACCTGCGCAAATTGCCTCGTTGTGACTATACATTCCACTCATGCAAGCCTAACACTTAGTCAAATCAGCGATAAAGTCGCTGTTCCTTGAAGGATTTAGCAATATCAGATTCTTATAGCAATATTGTACAGGGAATCTTGTATCCCGCGGAGCGTCCCTCAATCAACTTCGTATCGGCACTCCAAAACGATCAATGTCGTAAAACAAGTCGTATTCTTCCTGCAGGATCACGTCCAGGAAGCTTTGTCAAACATCAACACTAACTACCAAGCCTCAATAATCTTTAGCTGGCTCTAGCCGCTACGCCTACCCTGCCCGGCGTTACACCCGTGCATCCTGGCTGCGCACCAGCAAAAACAGCCATCGCCATCACTGTGGGTGCGAAAAATTCTCCTCTAGTACGTCTACCACTAAGTGATACTCCATCGAAGAAACATTTTTATCTCAAAAATGTCTTTAATTCGAGCCATGCAGCGCATGTCGCCGCACAAGTATCCGTTTGTGATGCGGGCGCTTGGAACCTCGGCGCCGCTCGGGGCTCATGCCCCGCCACATAAACCGGTAGAAAGACCCAATTTATATGAGGCATTTGGTAAAGAGGAAATTACTTTGGCCGAGTTCAAGGAACACCCGGTATTCAACAGCTGGCTCAAGAAGGCGGTGCATTCCTTGAACTTCCAGGAATTCACCAGCGTGCAACAAAAAACAATTCTCCCGTTTTTGCAGGAGGAGGGGCTCGTTTGCAGAGCCAAGACCGGAACCGGAAAAACCTACAGTTTTGTTATTCCGTTGATGCAGCATGTCATGGACATCTTTGATATGCACAAAACCCGTCGCCGGAATGTGTCGTGTCTTGTCATTGCGCCCACACGTGACTTGGCCCAGCAGATCCACGCCGACTTCAGAAGTCTCAATACTAACAACCCGCACTTAAGGCACAAGTGCGACGTCAGACTTTGGACCGGTGGCTTGCCGTCGGGAAAGCGCCCTTGGGGCTCGGATGTGCCGCAAATTATCGTGGGTACCCCAGGCCGGATCTTGGCCAATTTGGAGGACCGTCGCTGGGCACAACATTTCAACGAATTAGAGTACCGTGTCTATGATGAGGCAGACCGGTTGTTGGACCAGGGATTCGAAGACCAGTTGAATGCGATTGATGATAAACTCAAGGAGCTTCGCCGTGAGAAGTACGGCGCGCCTTTGCGCACGTTTTTGTTCAGTGCCACCACCTCGGACCGTGTGACCCAATTCGCCCAAAAGCAGATGGGCATGGACTACAAATACATCAACTGTGTGGACGACTCCGTGGCGGAATCGCACGCGCACATTGAGCAGAGACTCGTGAAGACCGAGGGCATCTATGAGTCGCACGTGGCTGCAATTCAAGAGATCCTCGCCAACGTCGAGAAACCCGATTACAAGGCAATCTTCTTCCTCCCCACCGTGGTTGGTGCCGACTTCATGTACAAATTGTTGGGCAAGTTGCTTCCTGATCGGTTCCCCCACATGTGGATGTTGCACGGAAAGATGACCCAGGGCTCGCGGAGATTTACCACCGACCAGTTCAAGAGAACCAAGCGTGGAATCTTAATCTGTACCGATGTTGCTGCCAGAGGTTTGGACTTCAAGGGCGTGAGCGATGTTATCCAGATGGCCACCACGCAGAACATCGAGGACTATATCCACAAGATCGGCAGAACAGGCCGGGCCGGCCACCCCGGGAGAGCCACTCTCTACTTGTCCGAAGTCGAGCTCAAATTCACTCAGGAGTTGTTTACAAAAAAACACATCGAGTTTGCGTCCACCACCAACTTCGAGATGACTGATGAGCTGCGTGAGCTCTTGAAGGACAAGGTGTACGAGAACGAAATCAAGGAGTACGTGACCTCGCTCATGGGCTTCCAGTCGGCGGTTGGCGAGACCTACCGCATGGACAAGTTTGCGCTTCTCCGCAGTCTCATCTTATTCTACCGTGCATTGGTCAATGACGAGACTGCCACGATCTATCTTTCCACGCGGATGTTTAACAATATGGGGTTGCCCGGTGCGCTTGTGCCGGACTACGTTGAGGTGGATAATCCGAATGCCATCAAGAGGAAGGCGAGGTCCCCTGGCCTGGTGAGGCAGCAATTTTCGAAATCGAGACCCTTTGGTGGTGATAGGGGTTATGGTAATCGCGGAGACAGATCTTATGGTAACGGTGGAGACAGAGGTGGATACAGAAACGACAGATCGAGTTATGGTAACCGTGACTTCCGTGCTCCTAGACGTGACGAGGGTGGCTACGGGGGTAACAACCGTTATGGCGGCGATCGTCAGAACCGTTTTGGCGGAGACCGTGAAAATCGTTATGGGGGAAACCGCGATAAGAAGTTTGGCGATGACAAGAGAGAGGGCGGTTTCAAGCGTCTGTACACTAACGACCGCTATGACAAGCCTTAACGTTTCAACTTTTCAGGGGACGATTGAGCCGATCGCAACTGATGGATTTGAACTAAATCTAAAGGGCTTAGTTTGGGCAATCCTTGATTGTTTTTGCTCTTATCGTTTTATTCTCTAGTGGCTGTCTTCACATGCCCTCATGTACATAGTTTAAAAAATTACCAGGCAAGGTTGACATTATCTTTTGTGAGTATACATTCTTGGCATGTTCCGAATAGTTGATTCTGCGGAGTTTGTGGGATGTATTATCGAAGTATTTCGAAAAGTTGTCATGTAGCCCAAGATCGTTTTGTAGACTAGATAGCATGATCTGAAATTGGCAAATACTAGGTGAGGTGTAAAAGCACTCAATCCTTTAGCACGTTCTTGAGACATGTGTCGAGACTCAACTTTTCCAGATTATGGTTGAGGTGGATCACTCTCTATTCGCTTCGCCACAAAGCAAGCTGTTAAAGCGTGCCAGCCCGAGTAATCATATGTTCAAAAGAAAGTGCTTGCCGAACTCCGAGCCACGACGCCTATGTTAATTTGTGGTTTCTCAATTAAAAGTTCGAACCTCGGTTATTGTTGGTTAGACTCATTTGGCCTAGGACTGATCTGCTCATACTCATTTAACATACTTTCAAAAGAAAACTCACAGTGCAGAAGTGATCAATGATCACCGGTTACTTCCTTTACTTAGTCAATTGGAGAAACAAGCTGACGATTTTCTTGACTTTTGTATTGTCGCGGAGCCAATGTTCACTCACATGCATAATTTCACCAAAACACTTCAGCTATGCAGATAGATATGTTCACTCACATGCATAATTTCACCAAAACACTTCAGTTATGCAGATAGATATGTCATTGATGAGTAATGTACTCAAATTTCCGCTAAAAAAGACTCTCTCAGATCCTTTCACAGCAATCATTCCAACTGATAAAATACAGAGGGATCGATGAATGCATCACTTTCTTTTTCTGGCCTTGGCGCGGTTATGGTGGGTGGAATACGGCTTCAAGGGTGACTTTTGTGGGGCTTCTGGCTCTTCGGATTCTGACTTCTTCAACCTTTGTTTACCAGTAATTTCCTCGACCGTCAAAGTGCCTCTAGTCAAAACCACGTACACTAACAACGATAAAATGATTATCGTGTCACCAACCACGATTTTCTTCAAAAACGATAATTCCCTCGCAAAAGTGGAGGCGCCTGCACTCAAACTGGTGATGGAACCAGTCAATTGAGAACTGTGGTCATGCAAAAGACTTTGTGAATCGATCCGAATTTTCTTCACTGCCTGTTCCAAAAACAAGACCTGCGTGTGCATTGTGTGGTTCAACAGATTGAAAAGATTCTCGAACTTTTTCACCTGCCGGGTCTCCAAGTTAGAAAATGCGTCGGACAAAAGCTTGCTCTGCTCTTCCACGTACAACAAGGACAACGTGGCATTCCTTTCGAGTAGCGATAACCTTTTCACGATATTCTGAAAAATAGATTCCTGTGCGGGCCTGTTGTTAACAGTTTCTGCTGTAGTTGTGTGAGTGTAGTTGAGAGGGGCTAAGGAAGGTTCGCAATAGTCGGTGGTTGCATTGAACTCCTTCAAGAACTCTTTGAGAGCAAGATAAGGCGTGACAACCTTACACTCGTCGTCGTCCAACCTTGTCCCTGTCTTCCCCTCAAGGCTCTCTTTTGTGGGCATCGAAATTAAACTCTCGGAAGTGCTTAGCTCCTCATTTACATCTGTATCCTTGAACTCTTCCATCATCGTCTTGCCATGCACTCTCACAAGAGAAATGGGACAGTAGAATTCGTTCCCAAAATGGCTCAAAATTTCGATTTTGAGATACCGTGCCCAGATGAGTGGGTTCAGGATGTTGAACGTTTGCACGTCACGGATGTTCAGCGCCTCGAACTGCCCCAACTCGTGCCATCCTTTTGTGACCGGAAACCGGTCCGACACCGAGAACTTCACCTCACGAAACATCGAGCTGAAGAGCTCGAAATTGCCCATAACGACGGAGCTCACCAAAATGTCCTGGCAGAGTTCTATGATGACAAATTTGTTTGCTGTCGAGCATTTGTTGAGTAGATATGAGTCCTTGACTTCTTTCAATATGGCAGATGCTCCTTTGGCGTCACTATTAGTCTGGACAATTGTCGCTGCGCAATCCCCCAGTGCGTAGTTGAACTTATCCTTGTATACCCTTCCCTGGTCCTCGAACAAGGGCGGTTTTTTCTGTTCGTGTACTTCCAGTGAGTTTTTCAATTCCACCACGTCACTTCGGATCTTTTCAGTACTATCGTTTACGCTGTTTGTAGGTACAATATTTTGTGTGTTTCCTGCCTCTTTTAGCTTCTTCCATTCCTCGAAAGGTATAAAGCAACAGTCATCTGACATGTTCCGAGAAGAGTCTTCATAGTCATTTTTGGAAATATTTGGCAAGAAAATACTTTCTTTTTCATCTGCATGTGTTTCGTGTAAATTGAAAGGGGCTGAAAAGGAGTCTGTTTGATGATCTTGTGTGCTCTGTGATTCCAGTTTTTCTATTGAATCAGACGGGCTCGAGACGATATGAACTTGCTCAGATGACACTACATCTTCAGGCTCGCTTTTCGCCAAATCCATTGAAGATGTTTGTGATTCTGACGGACCAGATGATTCCGAGAATGCCTCGAGATTATATAGCACAGACTCGGGAACGATAGTCGGACTCTGAGGCTGTGTCTGTGGTGGTGTATGCAAAGTTTTATGACTCGTCAGAAGCGGCGTGAGCGGCAATAAAACGTCCGAAATTGAGACTGTTTCATGTTCAGATGCGTCCCGTCGTTCCATATCAAAGGCAGTGTTTGTTTCAGTCAGCAGTACAATCGTACTAGTAAGAGTGAGTGAGGTGTGACCATGGTCATAGATAATCTGGCTATCTTCTAGGGACAATGTATAAATCTCATGCTCACCATCTTCGTTGGTGCCAGATTCACTAAAAGCACTGACTTCTGACAATAATTGCCCCGCAACGTTTTGGCCGACCTCCGCGACACTAAGAGAGTTCCTTCCGTCAACGCTGTCCCTAGAACTTATATCGTTTGGCTCGGCTTCTATTCCTTCGAAATCAAGCGGCTTTGTGTGCGATAGCAGCTTTACCAAAACTTGTGTCTCACCTTTGGCATCGCTTAAGGTGCTCTGCGCCGATGTTCGTAGTAAGGCTAGCAACACCACATAAGCAGATTTTTTCCACATATGAGGCTTAGTGTATATTTCTAAAAAGATGGGTAAATAATTAGAAGCCAAGTCGTTCGAGCAAAGCGTTTCGTCAGTGATTGAGGCGGAATGTTCGTAAAGTGTCGGTCTGTTTCAAGGCCTTATCGCGGGCTCATACTGCACGTCTTCGCACACCCTGGCATAGTAAACTGTGGCATTGGCAATATTCGGAGGTGCTAAATTTTAAATCAAGAGGTTTGAATAAAAGTTCGTTGGCGAGGGTACTGAGCTGCCCATGATTACTTGCTTTCTTACATTTTTTTTTTTTTTCAAAGAAACATCACATTGGAGGGTGATGTGGTTCGGCTGCTATGCAAGCCTCATCTCAGCAAAACTATATATTCTATAGAAAAACAACCTTCAATGGAGTCTAGAGTTTTGAGAAGGACTTCCTCATGGGAAATCCTCGCCCAAAACTTGTGTATTACAGGGGACTACCTATGTGTCATCGACCCACCTGAGTGACCCGCCTCAAGGCCCGAGACACTTGTCTCGCCAGGAGGGGGGAAAAGTGGACACCGCCTTGGTGCTCCCGAACCCTACGTAGGTAAACTTCCTATTTGTTTTCTTTTTTTTTTCTGCTTCATTTATTCATTAAGAAGATATCACGAACTTCCCGAGCTAGTCAACATGTAGTGTGTTTGGGAAGAGCAAGATCACAGCTACTCAAATCAGTTGCAGATCTTTGTCTGCTTGAAAAAACAAATTTCACATTTGTCTTCCCAAAAATACGGTTACAGATTAAAATCACCATGGTAGTGTCCAAAAGTTACCACAGAAAATTCAATCTCGATGCTCAATTGTTTCAATTCTTTCCCCAGAACACTGCCGGAATACAAACCGACAACTCTTATCACATCAATATTTCGCAGCCAGCGGTGCACCTTCGTCTCACATCGACGTGCGAAAATCTCACTCACCAATTCCATTCAATTTCATTCGAGCACCACATCAATATCATAAAGCAATGAACCATACACTACTGTTGTCGGCACGTGCGGAAACAACATCTCTCAAACAGCCTAAAGAGCTTTTCAGCTATTCCAGAAACATAGATGGTGAGTGGCAGACCGATGAGCAGGTCTCAAAGAGTGAAGGTCTCAGTCACTACTATTTCCCCGACTCCTACGTCGACAAGCAATTGAGTCTTCTGGGCGGGCTTTCCACCTTCAAGAAAATACCTGATGCCGAGAATGTGGCGGACTTTTCGCTGTTTTTGAGGAGTTTGGTAGGCCACGAGCAAGCCACCGGTAAAAAGGTGAAGACAGACATCATCACGTTCCGGGGTGTGATGACGAAGTTGCTCACGTTGCCGTATAATCTTAATAATGAGATACACGTGTATGTGATAGCATACGACGGTCAAATCTTCATAAAGAACGACGACGAGCGAGATTTGAAACGGCGGGCAGATGAAGCGGAAAAACTCAAGAGTGATCCACAAAAACAAAAACATTTAGAGACTTGCGAGTTCGGCGGCTACAAGTTCGAGACGCTCACGACACTCCCGAAACCCTGGGCCCAGTGTACGCGTAGTGTCATTGAAAAGCGCCACAAAAAGGTCGTCAACAACTACGAGCAATATATCAGTGTGGTGCGGTCAGGCATTGGCAAGGTCAAGACGCTTTTGGCGGGAGAGGTCGACTGTGTATGGGATCATGTGCCCGAAGAGTCTGTAAATATACTTCCACACTATGCCGAGTTGAAAACGACCCGTGTCATCGACAACCCACTGCAGGCGTTTCAGTTTGAAAAGAAGCTCTTCCGAACTTGGGCCCAGTGCTTTCTTTTGGGAATCACACGCATAGTCTATGGGTTCCGTGACGACAACTATCTCTTGCGTGATGTAGAGGTGTACAAGACCGAAGAGGTGCCCGTATTAATTAAAGACAACGATATCCCCGGGCGAAACGGACCAAAAGTGGTGTGTATGAATGCATTGAAGTGGTATGGGGCCGTTTTGGACTGGATTGTGAAAAGCATCGACGCGAAGGACGAGCTGAAGGCGTTCAAGATCACCTATGATCTGGGATCCCGGTCCTTCATGATGAGCGAGTGCATGGGAGACGAGAACAAACAGTTGAGGAACGGGGGCATACTTTCTGAAGAGTTCAAGGCTTGGAGGGAGACTCTCAGAGGTCAGAATTAAAGAAAGTTTTGGTCATTTGAAAAAATACGACATTTGGTAGCTAACAACCAATATCTTCGGGCTTTCACGCAAATCAAAAGAGTGACTCTGACCGCCTCGTTGTGATCTCAATGATATGGATGACATTTACGATGAAAACGATATTTAATGGACCAAGTGCAAGCTCCACGAGGAAAGCTCTCCTGATTGCGTGACTTTTTGCATAACACAGCAATATTTTCATGATCTTCAGGACTGCAACATCTAAATGAAAAAAATCGAAAGATGGCATTTCGCACCCAGTAGCCGTGCGTGGATATCAGTAATAACATTATCTGCAATCTGTATTTTTCTTGCAGTGCCAGGAAGGAACCCGACAACCGCGATTCGTGAAATCGCCATTTTCTTCACTGATGGATAATGTATATCCGTCATGACTCGTACAATGCCGTGTAAGTCAAACACCACAAGGTTTACGGATAGGTATCTAATTTCGCCAATATTGCGCAATGTTTGGTGAAAATATGAGAGGGCGGTCCGTGGCGTACATAAAACTCAAAACTAAGATTCAGCTCTTATCACGCCATTACTTTCTGGAATTAAGAGCTAACCCATGCGGCGCTTTGTAATCTATATACACAACACGGCTTTTATACCCGGATCATCTTTTATGCCCATCTACCATGTGATGAAGGCTTGAGAATGTTTAGCCGCTGTGCGATGACAGACAAGCCTACGGATAGTCGTGCAAGTCCCCAATCTAGCCTTGAAAACGTCTCGATTAACCAGCAGGAATGAAAGAACACAGCTCTGTAACGAGTTTGATTTATTTGCAATGGAACTTTGTCATTGAGCGTGTTTTCGAAATCGAAGTCTCAGAAAACTGCCCCAGCTGTCTTTCCCATAAACGGCAGTTTTGGTCGTCGGAAATTTCGGCAAAGTACGGGGTTGTATCGACAAAAAACCATTCATAGTCCTTTTGTGAGGCGCGCCGCGCGAAGGTCGAGACTAGGGGTGAGTAATGCGAGCTCTTAGGCACGGAAGCTCCGGAACTTCGATTCTCATAGCTCGGAAGTGGGTTTGGCCACATCACTTTGTAATATACAAAGATGAACAGATACTTTACATCAACACTGAATTTAGTTTTAATTCATCCGCTGGTCTCCACTTATCAGGCACAACTAACCCGGCGTCACGCGTGGCGGTAAATCTAGCATCTATGAAGAAGACTGGAATGGAGGCAAAAACATAAACGACTGCACAAGGACTCACACCAATTTGCTCTTCGGTATTGCTGACCTAGATGATTCAAATATGAGCCAAAATGGCTCGAGGAAACATGGTCACCTCTAGCCGCTGACTGGATATGTGATTAGGTGAGATGGGCCCATCGCCCAGATCTTGATTTTGCGCGCGCCATTTCGTCATCTTTACGAGCCGCTCGGGCCGATCCGCGAAATTTTGCAACTTTGCCTGACAAATACGCACGGCCTCGATTGGGGGACTCTTACATAAGCGATGCAGACCACCAAACCAATTATTGGGCCTTCACTAATTGATGCCTCTTGACGGGCTCAATTATATAAAGGCAGAAAGCCCCAATTCGATGGTCGAGATTCGATTTCTTTTGTAACCATCCAGTTCACCTGAGTTTGAACAAGAAATAAAAGAAAAGTATCAAGATGGCTCCCGTTTACCAAAACACCAATGGCTGTCCCGTGCCAGACCCAATGGCTTCTCAAAGAATTGGCCAGCATGGTCCTTTATTGTTGCAAGACTTCAACTTGATTGACTCTCTTTCCCACTTTGACAGAGAGAGAATCCCTGAGCGTGTCGTCCATGCCAAAGGTTCGGGTGCTTACGGATACTTCGAGGTGACCGACGATATCACTGACATTTGCTCGGCCAAATTCTTGGATACCGTTGGTAAGAAGACCAAGTTGGTGACGAGATTCTCGACTGTTGGTGGTGAAGCTGGGTCTGCCGACACGGCAAGAGACCCCAGGGGTTTTTCGGTCAAGTTGTATACCGAGGAAGGCAACTTGGACTTGGTGTACAACAACACTCCTGTATTTTTCCTCCGTGACCCCACGAAATTCCCCCACTTTGTGCACACGCAGAAGCGCAACCCTGAAACCCACTTAAAGGACGCAAACATGTTCTGGGATTACTTGACTAGCAACGAGGAGTCTGCTCACCAGGTCACGATTTTGTTCTCTGACCGTGGTACCCCACGTTCCTACAGAGAAATGCACGGCTACTCCGGCCACACTTACAAGTGGTCCAACAAGAACGGTGACTGGCACTACGTGCAGGTGCATTTGAAGTCCGACCAAGGGTTCCACACGCTCACCAACAAGAAGGCTGCCGAGTTAGCGGGCTCGAATCCGGACTCGGCGCAAGAGGACTTGTTCACCAACATTGCTAAGGGCAACTTCCCCTCGTGGACATGTTATATTCAAGTCATGACTGCTGAGCAGGCCAAAAAACTTGACTTCTCCGTGTTCGACTTGACCAAGGTCTGGCCCCAGGCCGACTTTCCGTTACGCAGATT
Source organism: Metschnikowia corniflorae (assembly GCA_030581935.1). Classification (NCBI taxonomy): domain Eukaryota; kingdom Fungi; phylum Ascomycota; class Pichiomycetes; order Serinales; family Metschnikowiaceae; genus Metschnikowia; species Metschnikowia corniflorae. The sequence goes on from JAKTWD010000569.1 coordinate 56,729, forward strand.
TGGTAAGTTCACTTTGAATGAGAATCCAAGGAACTACTTCGCCGAGGTGGAGCAGGTTGCGTTCTCTCCATCGCATACCGTGCCTTACATGGAGGCATCTGCTGACCCGGTCTTGCAGTCAAGATTGTTTGCTTACCCAGACACCCAGAGATACAGATTGGGGGTTAACTACAAACAAATTCCTGTCAACTGCCCTGTCACTGGCCAATTCCACCCTCACATTAGAGATGGCGCAGGGCAAGTGAACGGAAACTTGGGGAACACGCCAAACTACTTCTCTCCTGCCAACAACTTTGCCACTGAGAAGTTCAGCCTCCAGGAGGACCAGGAGGTCTGGGAGGGTGCCGCCTGTCCTTTCCACTGGAAAGCTACTGATGCTGACTTCAAGCAGGCCACCGCCTTGTGGCATGTGTTGGGCAGAACTGAGGGTCAACAGGAGAATTTGATCGCCAATGTTGTCGCTCACGCTTCTGCTGCTGATGAGCCTATCCAAGACAGAGTTGTTGCCTACTTTTCGAAGATCCACTCAGATCTTGGCGAGGGCGTGAAGAAGGGCCTTGTTGCGTCTCGTAAATGAGTTAAATCTTTCAGTTCCGTTCAGGTAATTGCTAATCAATTTCTCCAAATTCATCTGAGACAACCTTTGTTTGAATGTGCCCTGTAAATTCACCAACCGTCTCCTGTAGTACCGATGAGACAGCTAGCGGGGTTCAGCCGATGACGCGATATCATCAAGCTATGATGTCTTCACCTCGAAAAAATTACAAGACTTGGGAACTTGACGATGATTTACTCATATATATCGGGTCAGTTGATTCTGATAATGAGTTTTTCTGACTCTTTTGAGAACCTCGATCACGCGATATTGTCGCAAAAAAGTCGTCTCGTGCGTGCACGTTGTTCAGACGAAAAATTGATCATCAGTCAGTATTACAATTTTGATTTAATCGGAATTCACGTTGCTTGCCCACGCTCAGGAGGCGAAGTGCGCTATGTGCCATCAAGCCTCGACGTTAAATTTCTATAGACGCGCCTGCTCCCACAGCAAGCTCAAAGAAAAGATGATGAGGTAAGGGAATTAAAGTCAGCGATGAGTTAAACAAGAATAAAGTTTGCCCGAGCCCTCAAAAATAATCTTCGGTTTCTGTGTGGCTCTCAAAGCTTTACAATTGTCAAAATGGGCCATCCCCGCTCAGTAACAGACGGTGGGGCCCGTCTAACGGAGATATCGGCAAATATCGGTAGACGGCCCTCGGGTGTGAAGGATGCGGAGTTCAGCTGAGACACTCCGTCACATAAGCACAACGTGCGGTGGCTTGAAAGAGAATGACGGCAAGCAACGCGCAACTTGTGGCCACTTACGCCGGGGCTCCGGCCCGAGTGCTTGATTATTCTTACAAAAATTTGGTCAAATACGCTTTTTCAGCTTTCAAAAAGTATACGCTTCTGCATACAAGTAATGGTCTTAACTGTTCTTCGTGGTTTCTCTTATTGTGGCAATTGAAAGTCGTCAAGTGTGGCTGTAAACATGGCGCGTAGCGTGAGCAAAGTAAGCCGGCGGCTAAAAACAAGAAAGTAAAAAGCTCTACTCCTGTGTCAATTTGACGGTATGACGAAAAAGTGATGATAGAGAATAACATTTGTGAAACAAGTAGACAAGGCCCGTTTTTCGTTATCTGATTACCCGCTTCTTAGTCATCAAAACCATCTTCATTCAGAAAGAAGCCTTGGGACGCGGATCTGAAAATGAAAGGCCATTGTTGCGACCCGATACGAGGCAATTCCCCATTCATGAAAAATGCAAGACTTACAAGTATAGGATTTTGATTCGAAGAACTTTAATCAGCAAAAGTCGGAAACTTGTCAACTCATATTGTATTAATTCTTCTCGATGTTGACTAAGTGCTTTCAGTCTGGCACTACGGCGTGGCTGGAGACAGGATGAGCCGAAATCTCATGCGCAATCACATGGGGTTAAGAGCCTGCAGTTTGTAACCCGCGCGGTGTGATTGGCCCAATTATACACGGCTTACTAAAGTTGTGGGCCTCGACTCGCGCCCCCGCAATATGTGCGATCGCAAGCAATGCCACGGTCCATGCGTCAGCCAACGCCCCCCTGTGACGGGTGATATCATAAATAACCGCGGATCCCCAAGAGAAACACAATTTGAAATATTTTCTTTGTTAACAAATTCTTAACTTCCTCAACTAAAAGAGAAAAGCAGAACTTAATCTACAAAATGGCCCCAGTTTACCAAAACACTAATGGCTGCCCTGTGCCAGACCCAATGGCCTCACAGAGAATCGGCAAGCACGGTCCATTGTTGTTGCAAGACTTCAACTTGATTGACTCGCTTGCCCACTTCGACAGAGAGAGAATCCCTGAGCGTGTCGTTCACGCCAAGGGTTCTGGTGCTTACGGTGTCTTCGAGGTGACTGATGATATCACTGACATTTGTTCCGCTAAGTTCTTGGACACTATCGGAAAGAAGACCAAGTTGGTGACAAGATTCTCCACTGTTGGTGGTGAGTCCGGGTCCGCTGACTCAGCCAGAGACCCCAGGGGTTTCTCGGTCAAGTTGTACACTGAGGAGGGTAACTTGGACTTGGTATACAATAACACCCCTGTCTTTTTCCTCCGTGACCCCACGAAATTCCCCCACTTCATTCACACGCAAAAGCGTAATCCTGAGACCCACTTGAAGGACGCTAACATGTTCTGGGACTACTTGACAAGCAACGAGGAGTCTGCTCACCAGGTCACGATTTTGTTTTCCGACCGTGGTACCCCACGTTCTTACAGAGAGATGCACGGCTACTCCGGCCACACTTACAAGTGGTCCAACAAGAACGGTGATTGGCACTACGTGCAAGTGCACTTGAAGTCTGACCAAGGATTCCACACGCTCACCAACGAGGAGGCTGGGGAATTGGCCGGTTCAAACCCTGACTCTGCCCAAGAGGACTTGTTTAAGAATATTGCTAAGGGTAACTTCCCATCTTGGACTTGTTACATCCAGACTATGACCGCTGAGCAGGCTAAGCAGGTCGACTTCTCTGTGTTTGACTTGACCAAAGTCTGGCCTCAAGCAGACTTCCCATTGCGCAGATTTGGTAAGTTCACTTTGAACGAGAACCCAAAGAACTACTTTGCTGAGGTCGAGCAGGTTGCGTTTTCTCCATCGCACACTGTGCCATACATGGAGCCATCTGCTGATCCAGTCTTGCAGTCGAGATTGTTCTCGTACCCCGACACGCACAGACACAGATTGGGTGTCAACTACCAGCAAATTCCTGTCAACTGCCCTGTCGCTGGCCAATTCCACCCTCACATCAGAGATGGTGCTGGCCAAGTCAACGGTAACTTGGGTAACACACCAAACTACTTTTCCGCTGCAAACAATTTTGCCACTGAGAAGTTCAGCCTCCAGGAGGACCAGGAGGTGTGGGAGGGTGCTGCTTGCCCATTCCACTGGAAGGCCACCCCTGACGAGTTCAAGCAGGCCACCGCTTTGTGGCATGTGTTGGGAAGGACCAAGGGTCAACAGGAGAACTTGATCAAGAACGTTGTTGCCCACGCTTCTGCCGCTGATGTCCCAATTCAAGACAGAGTCGTGGCTTACTTCACAAAGGTGCACCCAGATGCTGGTGAAGGTATCAAGAAGGGTCTTGTTGCGTCCCGCAAATAGGTGTGAGGTGTGTTTTATGAATGTATAGTGTCAGCGATACGCTGACGAGTAAAATTTAA
>JAKTWD010000570.1:0-59618 GCA_030581935.1 Metschnikowia corniflorae
TTTCGCGGTGCGATGAGACTTTTCTGCGAAAAAAGGGGCGTTTGAGGCCCGACTCAGTGATTTTACTCGGGCCGTGTGGCGTTTCGCGCACAAGCGTCGACTGAATTTCGCGGTGGCTACTCTCGCAGCGAGGGCGACGTTTGGGCCTTTGCGCGACATCTGCGAAAATTATTGTCCACAATTTGCGAAAATACTGTATGGTGACGAAGCGTTCGGATCCGAAGCGCGGGGTGAGGTCTATGGGCCATGGCGAGAGAAAAAGTAGAATATGTTGCACGAGCTATTTCAGGCTATAGTATATGAAGCTTATTCAGACATGTCGGTGTTTCCAAGCTCTAGCTACCGATGAGAACTAGAAGTTTATTTTGAAAGATCATCATTACGATTGGCACCATTCAACATTTTGAACATTAGCGTGGTACGCTGGACGTTGCGCACGAGATTGCTCAATTCGGAACTTTCGAGCTCTTTTCAGTCGGGCGCGCTTATTCTTCCCGCAGCTATTCCTGCATTCATATTGCATTTGCCCCTCCAGCTGTCGCCGCTCGCCCAAGCGGCCCCTCGTAATCCGCTCACCCGTGTGAACCCGCTTCCCACAGCCGCGAATTACTTATCTATAAACTTCTTTCTTTCTCGACTTCGCCCCAGAAAGTAATTCACACGGACAATCGAAGGTAATTCAAATAGGGACATATCTATTAGGAGATCATTGACATTATCCGACTTTGAGTCAGCATTTTCACCGGTCTCTTCATTAATAAATAATATGAAGATAGCGTCTTTGGCTACTTTGGCCCTTGCTTCGGCAGGCGCAAACGCCGCAATGCTTCCTAATTTTGGTACCGCAGGAGCAAGGTTTGAAAACGCTCAGCAAGTATTCACGAATAAGTGGAACCATGCCTCTTCCCAATATTTGCAGATTGTCGATTTCTTGGAGCAAAAGAAAGGAGACATTCTTTCGAAACTCACCCAGTTTCTCAATGAGGATTTCGGCGGTGTCCCCGAGAATGCAGTTAAATTATGGCAAGACATCCTCTTAGAATTTCCAGCTCAAGTTTCTCAGTTGAGCTTGAGGACGCCTCCCAAGAAGGCGATTAGGAATCTGGGCATCTTTGACTTCCATGTTTCCGACACTCAATTTCCTAATCATAGCTTGAGAATCAAGTCTACGCCTGAGGATTTGGGAATTGACTCCGTGAAGCAATATACTGGTTACTTGGACGTTGAAGACGAGGACAAACATTTCTTCTATTGGTTTTTTGAATCGAGAAATGACCCTAAGAATGACCCTGTGATCTTGTGGTTGAACGGTGGTCCAGGATGCTCCTCTTTGACAGGCTTATTCTTCGAATTGGGCCCTTCTACCATCAATGCAAATTTGAAGCCTGAGTTCAACCCTTTCTCCTGGAACAACAACGCATCGGTCATTTTCTTAGACCAACCTGTCAATGTTGGATTTTCCTACTCGTCAGACTCGGTCACCAACACTGTTGCAGCTGGAAAAGACGTGTACGCGTTTTTGGAATTGTTCTTCAAGCAATTTCCTGAGTACCAGAAACTCGACTTCCATATTGCTGGTGAATCTTATGGAGGGCATTACATTCCAGTATTTTCCTCTGAAATATTGAGTCACCCAGACCGCTCCTTCAATTTCAAGTCTGTTTTGATCGGAAATGGGTTGACTGACCCTTTGACCCAATACGAGTACTATCAGCCAATGGCTTGTGGTGGAGGTGGTGAGCCATCTGTGCTTTCTCCCGAAGAATGTGACAACATGGCTGCGTCGATCCCAAGGTGTACGTCATTGATCGAAAATTGTTACAACTCTGGCTCAGTTTGGTCATGCGTTCCAGCAAGTATTTACTGTAACAATGCTCAAATGGGGCCGTACCAAAAGACCGGCAGAAACGTTTATGATATACGTACCGAGTGTAAGGGTTCTAGCTTGTGCTATGAAGAGTTGCAGTACATAGATGATTACTTGAACCTTCCTGAGGTCCGCAAAAAATTGGGTGTTGAGGTTGAAGAGTACCAGGGCTGCAACTTTGATGTGAACAGAAACTTCTTATTTGCGGGAGACTGGATGCAACCATATCACAAGAATGTGATCGACATGTTGGAGTCGGGTTTGCCTGTACTTATTTATGCCGGGGACAAAGACTTCATCTGTAATTGGTTGGGAAATCAAGCTTGGTCTGACCGGTTGCCGTGGTCTGGTCATGAGAAATTCGAGTCGCAGCCAATCAGAGACTGGACTGTGGGTGGTAAAGTTGCTGGGGAAGTCAAAAACTTCAAGCATTTCACCTTTTTGCGAGTATTCGGTGCAGGCCACATGGTTCCATTTGATCAGCCAGAAAACTCTTTAGACATGGTGAACAGATGGGTTGCTGGTGATTTCCATTTTTAGTGTGCCACTAGTGAATACTTTTGCGACAGTTCCTGTTTTTCACACACGCTCAAAGGTCGGTCGTTTTTGGACCGCTTCCTTCAACAAGTAGAAAGCTCAAAATACGTTACATCTGCTTTTCAATTACTCCTACAAAGTGTCAGGACTTAAATCACATATTCCTACGATACCGCTGAAAGTTAAAAGAAGTTTAAGTTTTGAGTTTTTTTTTTGTACTACATCGAGAATTCTGCTGTGTTAACTGACTCACATCGAAACAAATGACCTGCTAGACTAGATCACGAAGCAACCCACTCTCGACGTACGCAATTCACACGTAGGACACATACAGCCTTTTGGTACACTTCTCTTTAACCTCATTAACATCTTGATGTGTAACAAATAGTTACAAGACTCACAATAGAGCGCGCGGGTCAGCGTCTAGCTATCAGTGTTGCGCGTTACGCCAAAATTACGATTTACGAAATTCGAGACCAGCGTAATTATAACCATTCTTCAAATTACGTTTTTGGGAGCCATCGCAATCACCATCGTAATCGTAAATCGTAATTTTGGCGTAATTTTAGCGTATTCTTCGTAATCTTTTCGTAATTTTTTCGTAAATTGTTCATAATCTTACCGCAACAATTTCAAATTTAAAACATGGAAACACGCTACCAAAAATTGCTATAACATGAATATTACGGCACCATAATCTTCATTAGTATGAGACAGTGATTAGCTAAGTTACTCTCATTTGTGGGCAATCTCTCCACTTAACACTTCGAAAGGTGTTGAAATAATGGATTTAAGTATTTACTTACTTCGATACTGTGTTCGTAGAGATCTAAGCGGAACGTATATCGTTTTTGTTAAATTGAGTGCTGTCTGAAGAAACGAGCTGTTTCGTGCCCAAATAGAGCTGCTCGAAAATAGCGAATCTATCAGATCATCAAGCATCCATGTACTCAATTGATCTCGACAACTTCACCAGCGTCGACTTTCATCTCATCATCATCATCATTGTTCTTGATCTCTCTCGCGGCCTGGTCGCATAACTCCCCGTCATCTTCAGTGTTCTCATCATCAGATTCCACACCCAGGTCAAAGTCATCTGGCCTTCTTTTCGACACCTTGTCGTTGACCACTGTCATCATTTTGTTTGTGGCTGGTAAACATTTATTTCTCTTCTATGTGATCATATCGCCGCATTTTGAAAAAAAGGATTCTGCCGGCGCAGACACAGCTGGAATACGCAAAGTGTCTTTTGCAAGCTGATAAAGTATAGGAAATTGTCTTTTCCTGCTGCGATAACAATCGACGATATCAGAGTTTTCAGTTTATTCATAAGGGTAGGCCGCTAATTCGTTTTCTTGGTCCTCAGACCCTTCATGGTCACTGAGATAAGGGAAGTTTACTCTGCCTGGCCGGTTGTCACTTTGTGAGCCATGTTCGACAGTTACCCGTTTTGGAACCTCTGTGCTCCATAGTACTTTTCGTAAAGTTTGAACAGATCTTCCAAATTTTTCCTGATGCAACTTACCAAGACACGCGGGAACGATTCTCTGGTCTCAAAATATTTGAGATTGTACCTTGGATCAAGAGCGGTGGCGATATAGAGGATAGACCTGTCACCAAAATCTGAAAGCAGGCGAATTCAGTTGTTTCGATTCATTGGAGATGAATTTAGCCTGTGAACATGATTCATCCGAAGAGACGTCCATCATCGTAATTGAGCACGCAGAATGGTAAAAGTGGGCTTAGGAGAAGGCGGCGTGAATGAGGCGAGTTGTTCTCGTTTCTTTTTTTTTTTCAATCAACGAGCGAGCATTCGACTATCACAAAATTGACGGCCGTGAACACGTGCATGTTAGGTGCTTCTGCTTAGGGCTTTAACCCAATATTTGAACAAGATGTGCAGCACTGGTTAATGAGCGCCTCACTGGAGAAAGACCTTAAAATACCGTGAAAATCGTAATAAAATCGTAAAAAAATTTACGTAAAGCGTATTACGAAAAAATTACAACTTATGAAAATGGGAGTCGTCGTAATCGTAAGTCTCAATCGTAATTTTGTAGCGTAAAAGCGTAATTTTCATTACGATCTACGAAAAATTAGGCCAGCGCGCAACACTGCTAGCTATCATGGATGAACCAAAAGCTTGCGCGGGGAAGGTAAATGCAGCTGCGAGTCTACGACCACTTTTGCAGCCAGTATTCCATATCGGGCCGAATTGTAAACAACATCCAACATGGAATATTCTTTCTCCTCGCGTACACTCACATATGTGGAAAAAAGCGAGAATTCTTTACGCAGCTCAAACACATTCATAATTTTGATCTACGGGTATTTTAGCGAGAGATAGCGTTCAAGAATTTAGTATCTCATTTTTTATTTAAGCATTTAGCCATAGACAACTCATGGAATAGCCTGCGCAACACGATACAAACCTCCCGATCGAAGACGTCTGGCGAGTGTTTGAAAGTTCAAATCAAGTGATTACTAAATCGTCAAGTAATACCACATGGACAAGATTCTATGGATTAGGAGGTCAACGAGAGCCGCTCTCGCATGCTTCTGCTGTACAGAGGGAATTCTAACAGCTTTGGCATACAAACATTGGAGAAAGGAACAGCTCCTTGTCTTCATGATAGGGAGTTTTTTGCTAGCTTTCTTCCTGATACTTGGCGTGTTCCTCGAAACCCCCTCAGTATTGGTATTTATTCGATGTGTGAGCTATGCATTCTACTTCGCTTCATCTCTTATGCTCATGATTTTCCTTCCGTCGGCATCTCCAAACCGAAACGACCTCACTTCGCATCAGTTTCATAAAGTCATTTTGCCAGTGATTTTGGCATCAATGCTAGTTGTGGGAATTTCCTTATCGCTTGATCTTGTCCTAAGAGTGACAACTTTGCATTCAACCTCAACTACTTTCTTCGAATCAAAATCTGAGGATACGCGCTGGCATTCAGATTCACTGCTAGTTGATGATCTCACTCTCAACAAGACTCACAGAGCTTCTACGCAACCTCCGAAAGTCGGTCTCGAGCCTGCAAGACACCTGCTTTCTGATAAAACACTCCACAATAAAGACTCGGAAGGCACCTTGGTAGTCCCTAAGCTATCGCGTGGTGACGAGGTATCATTTAATTGGCTATTTCAAGCATCCATGAATACAGCTTCCATGTACGACAACAATCTTGATAATTGGATGAGCTCGAAGCTTCTCCAACTTGATGTCGAGAAACTCGAGCCAGAAAGATTGTCAGACATGCACGACGAAAGCCTAAATCCAACTTCCGAATCATTCGACATAGCCAATACCCAGTCTTCGCGAATAAGCGCATCCGGTTCATTATTTCTTCCCAATAAGCCTGCTGATAATAGCGCACTTCCAAAGTCGTTTGACATGAGAACAAGAAAAGTCACGCTTCCAAATTCACAATCACAGGTGATAAGCGGATCTGAGTCGACAGCTTTAACGACAGAATTCAAGTCATCAAGCGAACAGGCACCAAATAAGAATGATACAGCAACTCAGGCTCAAAGCGGAGCTTTTGACAACCTGGGTACTCTACGAGAGCTGCTTGATTGCCGTCGAACCACTCTCGAAAATGTCGGTGATGATTTTCATAGACAGAGCCATGAAATCATTGCGTTATCGCAAGCACAGCCGAAATCTCTTGATAATAAAAAAAATAGAAGATCACGTCGATCCAGTCAAAATCTAACAACTAAATGCGAGGGCGAATGGCATTCGGCTATGCTGGAAGTCCACGTCTCTCCCTCTTCGAGTCAAAAACAACGGCAATTTTTGCAGAGCGCGTTTGAGCCATCTGTCAAATCCCATGGACATTTGCATTCGACTAGAAGTACTTCAGAATTGGCAATGCTTGATGGGCTTGGAGAAATCCCGATGCCTATACCTCAATGGGTAAAAGGCGAAGAAAAAAATGCCGACACTCTCCAAAATATTTCTCTTCAAGACTGGGAAAAGAACAAAGATCAATGGCTACTGGTATGTCGTGAAAATGGACCCATCTTGTTTAAATCCAACCTACATCGAAACCTGACTGGATCTATCAGCATAAAAAGTGCCCCTTCATTGCACACATATCGTGACACTATCAACTGGGAGTCCAAAGAATCGATAAGCTCTTTTTCACTTCTGAAAAACAGAATCAATAGGTGTGTGACTCCGCCTCAGCAGCAAATAATTGGTTCAGGTGATATACCTTCAGGAAATGCATCGCCGATAAAGAAAATGATTAGCCGCTTAAAAAGAAAAGATTCCACGGCTGAAATCAAGTCATCCCCCAATGCCAAGATGCACAAGCATTCGACATCAATGGCAACTTCAATGGTATCCGTGGCTTCTGGTTTTTCTAATAGGTCCGGGTCTCCTCGGAGATCAAAGAGAGCATTTTTCTCTAAAAACATGCTTGATCAGCCACCCAAACAATACAGTTCCCTCAAAACTGACGTCATGAGCTATGGCTTAACAAAGATAACTATACCGAATAGTAACTTTCAAATTAAGGAGAATATTGCAGCTGGAAGGTTTTGGGATGTTGACGATGAAGATTCTCTGGATAAGTCACGTGTGAGTAGCGTCCCTAGTGCCGTAATCGGTGAGTATGACAGGGAGAAATGGCGAACAATGAAAGCATTACAAGATGATAGCACCAACTGTTAACTTCTGCACCTTTGGCATATGTTACACTACATATAGATTACGTAAGCTTTCTTCCATGCGTGCATCTGGATGCAACAATTTTTTCGAAATGCCACTAGGATAAAGAAAAGATATACATAATCTGATACTAACTCAAAGGTCTGTCGGTGGCCAAACTTTGGTGATGTAGACAAAAGGGAAGTACAAGTAATTGCGTGTTTCGGCTTCTGCACGAGCCTGATCTCAGCAAAATACATATTTCGTAGAGAATCCTCCGATGGAGTCTGAAGTTTTGAGTAAGAATCCCCTCTGAGCAATTCTCATCGGGACTCCTCGCCCCAAACTCGTTTAGCTCATCTGTCCCCGCTTGAGCAGTCCGCCTCAAACGCGCATCACCGAAGCAGTCGGTAAAAATGAGTATTTGTGACTTCGGAAGTTTAAGAGGCAAAAATGTAAGTGATGGCACAAAAACCTTTTGCTTTTCAAATATATATTGTTCGCAGAATGTATGTGGGCTTTTGGGATAACAAATCTTGTGTAATTTCGGCAACTCACGTGTACAGAGCTTGTATGGAATTTGAGTTCCTTGATCTTTGAAAGCCACACGAGCTGTCATAGACAGGAAGCCAATTTGAGACGAAATAATCGATGTCATACTCAAGCGCTTTAAGTGAGAATAACGCTTTTCAAAAATCTTCAAGGCCCGCCATCACAAAGAAGCATTTGAATTTTGTTTTGAACGAGTCCTCACTACAGTAAAACCTCGATAAGTGAATATCGCGCTAAATGAATAACCTCGATAACTGCATAAAATTACGTATAAATAATTGCGGGAGCTCACCACAGATACTCAGAGCTATGAAAAAAATATTACGCAAGACAGAGCACTCAAAGGCAGTACATACTTGACATTTATTTGATTGACACTTTAACCCGAATGCGCCTCAGGCCCCGGGTTCGAACCCGAGCGACAACAAAAAACTGGATGTGCGGTACACATCTGGAAAATCAAGTGTGTTAAGGTTGTCTATAAAATATATAGTTTTCGGCCACGGCTAAGGTAAGCGGCATCCTTCAATACAAATCTGTTTCTTTGAAAAAAAAAAAATGGTGACAAAAACTAGAAATGTAAAATTTTATTTACAGATTTTATTTACATAGGTATGATCGTCTCAAAATTCTCTATTATACTCACTAATTTTCATAATTTTATACACTTTCAGGAATTCACCTCATCAAGAAAACCACCCAAATCCTCGTTTTTAATGTATTCACTTATCGAGGTTTTACAGTATCATCAAGACTTCGAGAATTGAGATGCACGGGTGTGATTGTTGGTACCAAAATTTTTGGTCATCTCAAGATGAAAAAAGAGTAAACCGCTCCAGAACATTTGACATGGAGGAAGACGAGCTTTTTGATGTCTTTTCAGAGTCACCAGCTGATGTTCCTTACAAAGCTCAGCATACCGTTTCCACGAATGCCGGGCGAATTGTGGAACAGGAAAAACTGAAAAAACGAGTGCATCCCGAAAATCATCAAGCCTTGAATAAAAAGGTTAATGTTGCCAGCAACTCCAAACTGAACAATCCTGTGGTTCGCGATGCTATTGAAATAGAAGCTCTGCGTGAGGTCGTTGCGTCAGCAGGGCTTTTGGCTCAGCCAGAAGCTCCTACAGAGTCAACCGGGCTCAAGTTGAAGCATCAGGTTAGGCATCAAGTGGCCGTCCCTCCAGACTTCTCTTATGTTCCAATTCAAGAACATCAGAGGGCTGTAGATGCACGAACATATCCTTTTACCTTGGACCCTTTCCAGGATACCGCAATATCGTGTATTGATAGAAACGAGTCTGTCTTGGTTTCTGCCCATACGTCTGCTGGTAAAACCGTTGTGGCGGAATATGCTATTGCACAGTCCTTGAGGGATAAACAAAGGGTTATATATACGTCACCAATCAAGGCCTTGAGTAATCAGAAGTATAGAGAGCTTCAAGCTGAGTTTGGTGACGTGGGTCTCATGACAGGAGATGTCACAATCAACCCTGACGCCGGATGTCTTGTCATGACGACTGAAATTTTGAGAAGCATGTTATATCGTGGGTCTGAGGTGATGCGTGAAGTTGCTTGGGTGATTTTTGACGAGGTACATTACATGCGGGACAAATCGAGAGGTGTTGTATGGGAGGAAACCATCATTTTACTTCCAGATAAGGTGCACCATGTCTTCTTATCTGCTACGATACCCAATGCTATGGAATTTGCCGAGTGGATCGTGAAAACGCACAACCAACCATGCCATGTCGTTTACACGGACTTCAGACCAACTCCTTTGCAGCATTACTTGTTTCCTGCTGCTGGTGATGGAATTCATTTGGTCGTGGACGAGAAGGGTACCTTTCGTGAAGAGAATTTTCAGAAAGCGATGTCCTCGATCTCCAATAGTATGGGGGATGACCCCGCATCGGGAGACTCCAGTGGCAAAAAAAATGGCCAAACGAACAAGGGAGGCAATAAAGACGGTACGAGTGACATCTACAAAATTGTCAAGATGATCTATATGAAACGATACAACCCGGTTATTGTATTTTCATTTTCGAAACGGGATTGTGAGTCATTGGCCTTGAAGATGTCCAAATTGGATTTCAATAATGACGAGGAGAGAAGTGCACTTCTGAAAATCTTTGACAATGCCATCAGCTTATTACCGGAGGCTGACAAGGAACTCCCACAAATAAAGAACATTCTTCCTTTACTAAAAAGAGGTATTGGTATTCATCATTCCGGCCTTTTGCCAATTCTTAAGGAGATAATTGAAATCTTATTTCAAGAAGGATTACTCAAAGTGCTTTTTGCCACAGAAACATTCTCGATTGGACTCAACATGCCAGCCAAGACGGTCGTCTTTACGTCCGTGAGAAAATGGGATGGTAAGGGATTTCGCTGGGTTTCGGGAGGTGAATATATTCAGATGTCTGGAAGAGCCGGACGTAGAGGCTTGGATGACCGTGGAATTGTTATCATGATGATTGATGAGAAGATGGAACCCCAAGTTGCCAAAGGTATGGTAAAGGGACAAGCGGACAGGCTTGATTCGGCATTTCACTTGGGTTACAATATGATCTTGAATTTAATGCGCGTCGAGGGAATATCTCCCGAGTTCATGCTTGAGAGCTCATTTTTCCAATTTCAGAATGCTTCGTCAGTTCCTCTTCTAGAGAATGAGCTCCAGCAATTGACTGTCCAGTACAACAATACAACCATTGAGGACGAGTTTTTGGTCAAGGAATATTATGACTTGAAGAAACAGCTTCAAACCTACCAAAAAGATGTTTGTCGCGTGATCACCCATCCTGGTCATATTCTTCCATTTTTGCAACCTGGCAGAGTCATAGAGGTACAGATAGGCGACCACAAGTATGGCTGGGGAATGGTGGCTTCATTTACAAAGCGTAATAACAAAAGAGGGCCCACGCAGATATTTTCAGATCACGAGTCGTACGTTGTTTCAGTCTTCGTATGCTCCATGTTTGTTGATTCTCCTGTCAATTTGATCAAGCCCTTCAATCCGGCACTACCTGAAGGTATCCGCCCAGCACTTAATGACGAGAAAGCGCGTGCAGAATACATTCCTATTACTCTTGACTCGATAACAGCGATTTCAAGCGTGCGTCTCAAAATGCCCGATGAGTACAAAAGCTCGACAGCGAAACGCAGCTTGGTCCGTACATTGAAAGATTTACCAAAGAAACTCCCCGATGGTATCCCACTTATGAACCCAATTGATAGCATGAAGATCGAGGATGCAGAATTCAAGGTATTGTTGAGAAAGATTGAAGTCTTGAAAAGTAAATTGGCCACAAATGTGCTCCACGATTCTGATCGCATTGACGACTTATTCTTGAAGTTTTCTCATAAAATGGCCATTGATGACAATATCAAACAGGTGAAAGAAAAAATTCTCCAAGCACATGCAGTCATTCAACTTGATGATTTAAAGCACAGAAAGCGTGTCTTGAGGAAGCTTGGATTCACGACACAAGCCGACATAATCGAAATAAAAGGCCGGGTTGCTTGCGAAATATCAACGGGAGATGAGCTTTTGTTGACAGAGCTCATTTTTAATGGTACTTTCAGTGAAATGACTCCTGAGCAATGTGCATCTTTGCTTTCGTGCTTTGTTTTTCAAGAGAGGGCGAAAGAAACACCACGCTTGAAGCCTGATTTACAAGAACCTTTGAAAGCAATGCAGGATATGGCCACAAAACTCGCGAGGACCTACCGCGAATGCAACATTGAAATAGCCGAGAAAGAGTATGTGGAGGAATTTCGTCCCGAGTTGATGGAAGTGACCTACGCATGGTGTAAAGGCGCATCGTTCACGCAGATCTGCAAAATGACGGATGTATACGAGGGATCTCTCATTCGGATGTTTAAAAGGCTCGAAGAAATGATCAAACAGATGGTGGCCGCAGCAAAAACCATTGGGAATGTGGAATTGGAGCAAAAGATGGAAAAAGCTGCCGAGTTGGTCCACAGAGATATCGTCAGTGCCGGATCTTTGTACTTGTAAAGCGCTGCTGTCCTTTTCTTTAGTCTTCGATGTTCTTTGGATCATTCAGCACCTAATTGAAATATTAAATTGTGAATCCACGGAATATTCGATACATCTGTTTTTGGCTGCAAGAAAATTTATATAGAAGAGTTTTAGGTGAAGTTACCTTGATTGTGCCGTACGAGGATCCATTGGTTGGGGGCTGTTGGATTGAGGGCACGTAGCACTCAAGACGGACACATTTCTCCCACGAATCCAAAGGTGACATTCCATTTTTTTTCAGACTTGAAGATAGCTTGATGATAAAGGATTTGTGGAAAAGCTGGCAGTATTTCACCTCACTCCACATCAGCAAATTCCGTGCTATAGTAAGACATATTCAAGTAGCAGTTGCAATTTAACACAGTTGTTATGATTATAACTGCGTATGGATAGGCCCGGATCGAACTCCAGTCGTACTCCAGTGTTTCATTCTCCTCCCAATGAAAATATATATATAAAGCATTGGATCTACATAAACGATTGTTCTGTTATTGAGAGAACATCTACCGAGTCAGATATGAACAGCTCATAATATCTCGAAATGATAGTGGGCCAAAACACGCCGCGAGTGTACCACGAATGCACAGCGCCTATTCGGGCGCAATTTCAGAGGTGCGGATGTATGGCAAATGCCTCACACTTTAATCACCATGTTCTTCTGTGACGGACTGCCTCCGGAACCCCATGTCATCCGATCGCCCCTACTACGCAAGTTCCCTAATTACACCCCATAATTATTGCGCTTTGATAATTTAGAAAATCAATTCGAGTGAAACCAAAATAACATAAACCTGAAGGACCTGATCTTAAATTTTAAAGATTTCATTCTACACACCTGTAATACATAAAGAAGGCCATCTGAGTGTGACAGGAAGTCTTCGAAAACGCTAAAGCATTGAGTTGGCAGAAATTGAAATGTCGTCTGACACGTGCTATATCCAAGGCAAAGCAGAGCTTTTGTACGTGAAGTCCAAAACATACATTCACCCAACTACTTCGAAGAAAGATAACATCTCGGGGTATTTGGCACTCAGTAGACCTAGGCTACCCAATGTCACCAACAAGGACATATTGTTGAGCTACACACCGGAGTATATGCTTTCAGAACACGAGTTGAAGACGTATGAATCTTTCGATTTGGAGGGTAGTTCTTTTGGTGTCACAAGCCAGTTACAATCCTTGCTGACTTTTGAAAAAGTCACCCCAGGGCAGAAGTTACGAATTAACCCGAAGCCTGTCATAGACAGGCCTTCGTCAGCAATTGATGGTTCAGGTGCATTTTGTATCAACCTCTCCTATATCTATCTGATTCAGTTCCGAACACCCTCGCTCGGGTGGTGGTACGGATCGATCGTGGTTCATTGCAAGGCCAAAGAGAAGTTGCCGGTTTTA
The DNA here is from genome assembly GCA_030581935.1 of Metschnikowia corniflorae. NCBI lineage: Eukaryota > Fungi > Ascomycota > Pichiomycetes > Serinales > Metschnikowiaceae > Metschnikowia > Metschnikowia corniflorae. The sequence continues at coordinate 13,050 of JAKTWD010000570.1, forward strand.
TTCTTTCATGATGATGAGTCACCCCTGACACTCCGCAAACAAAAAATGAAGAATCTGGCTTTTGATCCTTTTGGGGAAGATGGAGCAATGTATTGGGGTGGCCAAGACTTCTTGTCCGTCCTCCAGGGTTTAATAGCCGTCGAGAGATCCACTGTAGAACCAACGGTGTATCTTATTGACCCTTCGTCCTCTGATTTGATAAACTTTTCTCCTTTCGCAGAGGAGCAATCCGAAAAAAAGGCAATATCATCTTCAACAGACGATTTCAAGCTTCCTAACCTAACAAAAATTCTAGCCACTGCCAAGTGGAAAGTGTTGGAAACGGTGGCGACCATCGGACTGCGTACGAAACATCAAGTGGTGGAGTTGATTGATGAGCGAGTGCCGCCAACAGTAGTGAAACTGATTTTCAACAAGCCAGAAGTTCTCAGAATCAGTAGCGATTTTGACAGCGCCCGCATATACCTCGCAAAATGGGCCGTACAAGTGAAGGAAGAAGCGGAGGAGTCTCAGCGAAAGTTCATGCTCGAGGATGCAGTGTATGCTAAGATTAACAATGAGTTAGGTGACGATAGCGAACTCCTCACTCCCCAAGAGATCAGCAATGCCTCTCGAAGACGACCTATTACATTGGTAGAATGGAAAGGATTTTTTGATCAAGAAGGTAGATTACTCTCTTCTTCCGAGGAAATAAAAAGCAGGATATTTCACGGGGGCCTTGAAAATGATGTCAGGAGGGAAGCATGGCCATTTTTGTTAGGAGTATATCCTTGGAATTCTTCCAGCCGCGATCGTGAAGTTTTGAAACAGAGTCTCCTGACGAGCTACTGTGATTTTAAAAAAAGATGGGCTGAGGATGACTTGAAACGGCAAACCGAATTTTGGAAAGACCAAAAGGTTCGCATCGAAAAAGATGTTCACCGCAATGATCGCCATATGGAAATTTTCAAGGACAAGAAGAGCAAGCATTTGCCCAAGACGAGAGATTCCACTCCCGAGACTCCTGACGAAGATGAAGAGTGGGACTTAGCCAGAATCGATAATGTTCACTTATTTAGAATGAGGGAAGTTTTGTTGACTTTCAATGAATACAACACCAAATTGGGATACGTTCAGGGTATGACCGATTTACTTTCGCCGATATATGTTGTGTTTCAGGATGAAGTTCTCGCCTTTTGGGCTTTTGTTGGTTTCATGGAAAGAATGGAACGAAACTTTTTACGAGATCAAAGTGGAATGAAAAAGCAAATGCTTGGTCTCAACGAGCTCGTTCAGTTTATGCTCCCCGATTTGTTTCGCCACCTAGAAAAGTGCGATTCGACTGACCTTTTTTTCTTTTTCCGAATGTTGCTCGTATGGTTTAAGCGAGAACTCGACTGGGAGCAGGTAAACACTTTGTGGGAAGTGTTGTGGACTGACTACTACTCTAGTCAGTACCACTTATTCTTGGCATTGGCTGTACTAAGTGATAATGAAAGAATCATGAAACAAAACTTACAGAGGTTTGACGAGGTTTTGAAGTACATGAATGACCTTCTGGGTAGGTTGAAGTTGAACGATTTGCTTGTGCGTGCCGAGCTTCTTTTCTTACGGTTCAGAAGGATGATAGACCTAATCGACCGCGACAGCATTAACCCTTCGAACTGTCCAAGCACGCAAGGGATCAAAGTAAACCCCGACATTCGTCAACTCCTCTTACGAAAATTGATAGTGCAGAGGGAAACTGACCGCCCAGAAGGTGCCGGTGGAGGCTAGTTTCTTTAATGGCGGCATCAGCACACAGTGTCATAAATTTTGTAAGCAATAGTTTCGATCTATTCCCCGAAACTTGAGTTCATCAATAGTATTCCTGGGCAAAGGGACGGTAACGATATGATTTTGCAAAATAGATAGGGTCAATGAAGGCGGCGAGACTCAAACTCGAGCAGTGTTCGATATCTTGAATTCCGGTATGAGCGTCACCAGCGCTCAATCTTGCCGATTAAGGTTTCGACTTGACGACATTAAATTCCATCAAGGAACTCTATCTGAGTCCGCCTCTTCACAGTTGGAGGGCGCTTCAGCAGTATCTTTCCAAAGTTCATCGTGGAATCGACGAAGTGCATATGAACGACTTGGGGAAGCCATTTCAGAAGGGCGAATTGTAAACAGCTCTTTTAAGTATGAATAGGAGTACTTCTCCGGGCCGGTTGGAATACATTATTCGGTACCTCAATACTATTGGGGAGAGATTGGGGATATCTTAGCAGAGGAAGCGAACACGATTATGGAGACGGGTAGGCTTTCAGACTGCTTCAAGAGGGTCTTGATCACTCTCAATCCAAGGCAGAATGTAGCCAACTCTCAGGATATCAAAGATTAGCGTCCCATATCCTTATCGAACACATGCTTGAAAGTAATCTCTAAAGCGGTGTGTTCACGTATGCAAAAGCTATTGAACTCGGTGGTTGGCCCCTCCCACCGCGGGTTCATCAGAAACAGGAAAATCAATCTGAATTTGATGGAGTTTTTCACTATGCTTGAGTTGTTGAAGGACCAATAGTCTACCTTATCGCAAGGAACTGCTGTGCTCATGCTAGATCTTACTAAGGCTTTTGACCGTATATCACATCAGTACATGAGATTGGTGTAGACTAGGATGGGCTTCGGTGTAAGAATCATCAAATTAATTATGCTGATTCTCACTGATTAAGATGCTCAAATCTTGCTTAATAACTGGAAAGGAGCGAGGTTCCCTCTTCGTTGTGGAATCAGACAAGGGAATCCATTGTCCCCTCTTCTTTTCGACTTGGCATTAGAACCGCTTTTAGTTCATCTTGAGGAACTAGAGGGTATTCCCGTTATCTACAATGGCGTGGTGGTGGAGAAGATGAAATACCATGCCTTTGCCGATGATGTCAACATTTATCTTGGGGGGGGGGATAAAGATTATGAGATAGTTGCAAAAGCTCTTGCGAAGCTTGAGCGTCTTGGCAATAGCAAGGTCAGTGATACTAAGACCAAACTCATGGGCGTGCGTTCTTCTTATTTACAATACCATCGGATGATACTCCCTTATCCTCAGATGTTGTTGTAGCGGAAGACTTGAAGTACTTGGGGTTGAAATTTAATGGAGTCAACTGGAAACAGCTTATAAGACTGTTGCCTTTTGTCACAATGAAGCAAGGGTACATGAATCTTGACTTGATTAATCGAGCTATAGGCACCAATATGTTTGTGGCCACTCGAACGGTCTATAAAGACTTAGTGCAATGTATGAAGTCTCTGCAGTTGAAGAAGATGGATTTTTATACACAGAAGGTTTTTTAGGGTATCGCTGCGCTCAAGATGTATGCTAGGCCAAAGAGCAGAGGTTATGACCTTTGGTAAATGCAAGTACAACTTCAGGGTCACAGAGCAGTCGTTCTCCGTTCGATTTTGAACGGTGACATGGACTGGTACACGAAGTATCTTTGGTTGAAATTAACTCACCATATGGCCCAGATCATGAGTAAGAATAAAGCCATTCCACTCCTGAGTGCGAGAGGATTGAACTTTGCTGACTTCCTTTTGGAAAGCACGGGTAAATTCTTCACACATCTCAAGTGGACGTTTACGAGAACAGAAATATGTCACCTTGAAGCGTGGAAATCAATTGTTCCACGCACACGTGAATTCGCCAGCTCAATGCCTTCGCTGGTGCCCGTATTGGAATCATCTTACGTGGTTCCATATACGAGCCAAGAAGGTTAATAGCTCTCAGAGCAAGAAGTCAAGGAAGGCGATAGGCACACTTCCAGATCTGTGAGTCGCAAGCAGCAAGAAAAACTTCCGCCAATACAACCAGGGAGGTTTTTGGAAATTTGCCCACCGGCTCGTCCCAAACGACGATGGCAAAAATACTGGAAGCAACTACACAAATACGAATGTATACAGCACAAAGATTTGAAAGCTCTCCATCATTTTAGTTTCGGATCTGATGTTCCGATTCATGACACAAAGACCCCAGTTACAGGCTTCAATTGTCATTTATGCCTCGGAAGGGTAGATCTGACAGGTATGCTCAAGCATCTTTACAGTGAATGCAGCTGCACAAATTCCTGGTGGAATCAGTTAGGCATGACATTGCACATGAAATTCAATTCGATGTTGGCGCCATTGAATCATGAGTACGTAAATATGCGCCACCTCAATTGGTACGTGTAAACTGTTCGCCGAGTATATTATTCGAGAAGAAAGGATGCAGAATCTGGCATTGTGCTATAACCACTTCTGAGACGCAAGTTGAAGAAGTTCTTGGAGCATACTCGGGTCAGAACGGACTGACACGACTTGCAGAAGCGGGAAGGGAAAGGATGAGAGAGTAAGGCTTGGGAAAGTCGGGCTCTTTCACTACTCAGTACCTTTTCCAAAATGTATTATAGGTTTTTCTATATAGGTACAGATTTGTAGCTTCAGGTGGGAGCCCCTATAAGACAATTGATTCTTGAAAAACAAAAGCTAGTCATAACTTGTGCGCATTTGCAAATCATTCATTTACATACACGTCTTTCATCCCGGATGCAGAATTTCATGCCACCCAGGGCCTCAGTTTGCCCCTAAGCCGTAACTACAAGGGTACTTTTTATGCTTTTCATAGGTGGGGGTGCGCCAATTTTATTTGGCGCGAAAGTAATAGAAGCCAAGAAACATTACTATTCTGCCAACTTTGCTTAGTCGAGTTATCTTCAGTCCTATAAGTCTAGATCATCTTCGAACAGGATCGAATAATAGGTCAATTCTGTCTCAAAGAACATCAAAGCATATTGCGTTGAATTCACTGATATTGGGCATGCGCGCAACGATACTCACGTGGGCGATAGAATATTTAATTTCCATTGATGCAGAGGCTAACTGTTGACAGCCGTCTAGCAGAAACATGCAGTCCCTACGTGTTTTCTTTTAGCACAGGAAAGGTCCAATTTTAGACTCGTGTCCTGCTCCCCCGCTCCTTGAAATTCATTTTCCGATTTGAAGTGGTCTCTCAAGCAATGCCTAGCAACGCTCAAATAGGATATCGGTCTTTAAATGACCAGAAAGAAACAAATGGAGACATGCCAAATCAAGAATGGCAGATTTCACAAAAGCTGAAAAGGATTTTCGCTTTGGCGGCAATTTTGATCTCTGGATCGCTACTTTATGCGTTTTGCTTCATTTTGCCACTGATTTTCATTCCCAAAGCTCATCCTCTTCAAGAATTTGCTAAGCTAAACCACCTAGGCGTGTCTTTGAGACCTGTGCTGAACAAAATAGGGAATAAATGGGCAGAGATGGGAGAGTTGTCTGAAAAAGTGCAGGAAGACTTGGTAATGGGCTCAGAAGAGTCTCGTCTGGATGAATTAGGCGGCTTGAATCTTGGATTTGTTACTGGAGAAGACAATCAAATAAAAGATAGGCTAGTAATTGTGGGTGATATCCATGGGCAACAAAATGAATTACATAAGTTGTTGCAAAAACTAGAATTTAAAGCTGTATCAGACACGCTCTTAGTATTGGGAGACTTCATTTCTAAAGGTCCAAGGTCAATTGCGGTAATTGATGATCTTATTGACCTCGGTGCTAAGTGTATTCTAGGGAATCATGAGTTGTACGTTTTACAAAACTATGCGAGATATCATAGTTTGAAAGGGCCCTGCTTCAAAAATAATACAGATGAAAGCCAAAGTCGATCCCTTTACTTCCAGAATGTCGCCACGTACGCCAATGACCCTGAATATCAATTGGCCAAAAAACTTGAGGCTCGACATATCAAGTACATAAACCTGTGCTCGATAATGATGCAAATGGGCCCCGTTCCAATACACTCAAGTAAAAATAATGGAAGGCGTGAATCAGGGCAAGGCTTGGCCGTACACGCGGGATTGCGTTGGGATTTGACTCTTAACGAGCAGAAGCCAATTGAGTGCTTAGAAATGAGGTCTTACATAGGCCCGCACTTCAATGAATCAACAGACGATGCCGATGAGAAAAATGCAGTTTCTTGGTCAAAAATCTGGAATGAAAAACAAAAGAATGGTGCCCTGAAAGAAAAATACGTAATTTACTATGGACATGACGCACGCAGGGGCTTAAATTTGAAACGATGGGCTAAGGGGCTAGACTCAGGTTGTACGAAAGGGGGTTCTCTCACAGCGATGATGATTTGGCAGGAGCATTCCGGGAAGGGTAATGTCGCCATCAGAGAAAACATTGTGAGTGTAAAATGTTAATGCTGCTATGCCAAATAAATTAAAGCTGAATTTTCTGGCAGCCGATTTACTCTACGCGACATTCTGTAAATAAATATGCTGTAGATGGAGTAATTGAGGGGTTCTATTCCACAAATTCTGTTCATATTTGTCAAACTCAGCTGACTGCCTTGGTTCAAATTGTCGGCATATAAGGTTTTCAGGACTCGAGTGCAGGTCGGACTTTCGGTTGCAACACGACTCTGCGCCCGCGGCACAGACTGGGTGAAGAACTTTCAGACCGAAAACTAAAGGAAAGTTTTGGAGATCTTCCAAATTATGAGATTAACTGGTATTATAATACAAGTGGACTAGGTTTAGTTCAATTACTAACCGAACCACTATAAAGTCTGTGCTCCGCAATATACGCATCTAACGTTGCTGTCTCATAAATTCAACGCAAATTTCTTGCGAGCATCTGGTACGAGATGTACACAGGTGCGACGCATTTCCCAGTCGCCGTGCTTGCTCTCGCGAGTTGGCAAGCTGCGCTGCTGCCCCACTGGAGAGGAAAAATTGCAAACATCTCGACACCTTCTTCAAACATCACAACACCCCGGTACACGCTAAAACACCCAAACATCCAAAATATCACACGCATGTCTGATGAGCATCTGATTTTATCAAGTGGACAATTAGTGCCACAAAACATCCTGCGGCTGTTGTTTCCTCACCTGTACTATGTCGATCCTCTGGAGCCAAGGTACGAGCAATATTGTCATATTATCAGGGAGCATGGTGGCCACTTAAGTAGGGGTCAGGATGATAGAGCCGCCTACCACTTAAGCAGTGGTCCATGGGAAGGCAGACAAACGTACCTGCTCGAATTTGTGGACCATTGTTTGAAAAGCGAGAGCCCTTTGCCTATAGAGAGATTTGCCTTCCCGTCCCCAGTTTTGCTGAAAAAGAGATCAGGCTCATACGGAGAAGATGATTTGCAAGCGATCAGTGCATCTTCGCTGGTTGCAATGGAAAACAGAATTAAGAGACCGAGAGAGAAGTTGAGCAAAAGCACAACCAAGTTCACACCTGAGGCTGACTCGTATATATTGGAGCAAGTGAGGATGAGGCCAAGGTTTCGTACCTCTCACAAATTTTTTGAGGATTTGGCGAAGCACGACATGTTGAGCGGTCATACAGGGAATTCTGTGAGAAGTCGGTTTCGTGCTCACTTGGAACACAAACTTCAATACGTTTTCAAAACTGATGACTTTGACAATTTGATCCTAGATGAAAATGGCCATAAGATCCCCGTTGAAGTGTCGCTGGCAAAAACTATGAAAAACAAATTTACCGCTGAAGATGATTTTCATTTGTGTGACGATGTAATCAGACATGTAGCCAGTGTCCAGAACAACAATGCACTGGAGCTACCTGATGGCCGTCTCGATGAAAATAAGTTCAGCGTTCTGATTTCATTCTTTGACGAGTATGCAAGGCGATACCCGCAGCATTCATCATCCAGTTGGCGCGATAGGTATCGGAAGTTCGCTAGGCCTCACGGCCTACAGAAATACCGCGATGAGTATATTCGGGATTTCAATAGTAAAGAAGGTCCCAAACCAATGAAAAATATGACATCGCGCAAAGACCGAGACAAGGGGCAAAATAGAGACACGGTGAAAAGAACAAAAGAATCAAAGGCGAAACAAGGATTTAGGAAAAGCGCGAAAGCTGCCGATGATCGAGATACTGCAGCTGCTGCAGTGGCAGCTTTGAGCACTATTGATATGCTTGGGGGCCATCATTCATCTCATTTATTGGACCATCATATTGATCCCGACATGGGAATGACATCTCGCGAATCCGCAGCATTAGATGAGGAGATCGGTGGCGTGAAAAACTCAAATATTGATCATGTGCTTCGCTCGGTGGATGCAGGGCAGGATATGAGTGCCATACACCCAACACTCGCGGGGACAGGCGTCGATCCTAACGTTGAGCCCATAAATTTGGCCTTGAGGGACACTATGTCACAAGACTCGTCCCGTATTTATCAGTACATGAATGCTGAACTGACATTCGAGGATATTTTCTCAGAGAAGTTCTATCGTCAAACCCCCGAGAGACTCATGAAGGATTTAGGAGAATGCTTGATCGAGCAAGGAAATATGGAACTAGAAGAGTTATCAAGATCTATTCAAAATCTTGGCTTTACCGAAGCGTTTGTGAGTCATGTGTTTTGCGTTACGAGTGGATCAGCGGAACCAATTCTTCGCTTTATTGAGCGTGTTCTCGAGTCTGTTCAAAGCGCCAAAGGCTTGAAAGTAAGTGATGTTTTGTTCATCGAGGGTGAACAAGGATTCTGGACACCTGATGCAGATGAAGCTCTTTTAAAAGGAGACCTCGATAGGTTGAGGCACATGAAAGAAGAAGACTTCAATCAGAGAAGATATTTTTTTGGTCTAGAAGAGTAAATGAAATTGGTATTGCTGGAATGATTAAGATTTGACTTCAAATTGAGTATCGACGAAAGCGCGAAATGCCTGGATGAATGTTCATAGTCAATTACATCAGCCTTAACGAATTCAATTTCCCAATAAGACTTTAATATAGTCTTGTTTCGAACAGGAAACTGCACTTCGGATACTATGAGTTGCGGTCTCGCAGTCAAGCTTCCAATGTTCGTCTCACAAAACATTGAACATTTTGCCAAAATGTCAATGCGGTATGGTTTTTTTTTTGTAAAGAAATAGATGTAGTTGCTTGATATGTGAAAGGACTTTACACGCACATTTCAAAGCTTGATCCTATTCGCTTTTGAAAACATCCTGGAGTGGGTATACAGAATCGAGGAATGTTGTAACTATAAGCGCATGTGACTTATATGCAAGCGCATGAGCTTTGTGTACACACTTGTGAAATGTCGGCCGGCGTCGCAAACTTTAGTTAAGGTTGGTATGGTAACTACCAAGGTTGGTCGGCATGGTACCAGAGCAAGGTTAGTTACTATATGCGCTTGAATAGTTGTGTTAAGTTCCTCTCTATTTAAGTGAAGCTTATTTCCCTGGTCTCCTGACTTGAGAAATTAATCTACACTACAAGTCTCTTTTCTCTTTCAATCTCTGAGGTTACTTTACCAGCTATGTCGACAGAGTCCCTATTCTAATACACGAGTAGATGTAGGCTTAGTACAGCTACCTACCGAACCACTATAAAATTCTGTTCTCGTATACACTCCTTAGAAAAGGGACACTGAGTTGAAGTTGAACTTGAGTCTTCTGCAACAGCCGCGGTCAAATTACAACAAGGAAATGTGTGGATTACTTTATGAAGTGAATTCCTGAAAATGTAAAAAGTTATGATAATTAGTGGGTAAAATAAAAAGTTTCAAGACTATCATACTTATGTAGATAAAATTTCATATTTTTGGGTTTTTTTGACCAAATAAAAATCGGAAAAAAATTAATTAAATGCGCATTAAATTTTGTAAATCCTTTGGCGTTTAACCCAAATACGCCCTAGAACCCCATTTCGAACCCGGACGACGCCAAAAAAACTGGATGTGCGGTACAAATTTTTTTCAAACAAGTTCTTTGGTTTTGGCTAAAGTGTCAATTAAATTAATGCCAAGTATGCACTGCCTCTGAGTGTTTTGTTTCGCCTAACAGTTTTTTCAAAGCTTTGAGCATCTGTGGTGTACTCTCAGTACTCACGTTACTACCGTACGCTTCCGGTATTAGTCATCGGCCTATCCCGAGCCAGCCGACCTATCTCGACCAGACAACTCCATTCACTATTCACTAAGGGCCTTCATTACATACAAGAATAGATCCGTGGCCTCTCCCACAAATAAGAGTAGATAAGCTCTGAAAAATTCAGTTAAGAATAGATACGGGAATGCATCTAAATAAAGCAGGCTGGTTAGTAAGTAGTATTTTTAATATTTTTCGCGATATATTTGCTAGAAAAGATATTTTTCCAAAACATTTTTATTTTTATGCATTTTTATTCTAGTAGAAGTAGTTTTTATGCAAGTATTTTTAAAAATTTTTTCAAGAAGGTTCATCAGCGGGGAAAGAAGACCCTGTTGAGCTTGACTCTAGTTTGACATTGTGAAAGGATGTGGAGGGTGTAGTATAGGGGGGAGATTTATCGCCCGTGAAATACCCCCACCTCTTCTATTCTTTTACTTATAACGTTGGGGGAGACAGCCAAACGGCTCAATTCAAGAGTGACCCCGAAGCTCCATTGGAGGTTTTTTCTATAGACTATATAGTTTTGCTGAGATGAGGCTCGCATAGCAGCCGAATCACAGCACCCCCCAATGTGATGATTCTTTAAAAAAAAAAAAAAAAAAAAGGTTCTCTTTACAAAAAAAAAAAAAAAGTGCACCAGCACACTAATAGCGGAGAGCGAAAAATTACAATATCACAACCGATCAAAACCGCAAGAATGTCCAAACAAGGCTCGTATAATTGATCCCTTTTTACTCGAATTCCAAGATACCTTCGTCTTCATCCGAAATACAGATAGGCTCTTCGTCCAGCTTATCACCAGCTTCGGAGTCTCCGTGATTCTCCACCTCCTCTCCGTCTTCGTCATACAGAGAGTATGTATCACTTGCGTCCAGCTCTTCATCTAAGTTTCATTAAATTGAGTCAAAAGGTCTCTTTGATCCCAGTCTAAAAGTATAGTTTTGCGAAATACTATGATCAATGGTGGGTTGGCCTTCTTCTTCTACCTAATGATGAATTTCATCAAGGTCTGGATGCGGAATAACGCCCCTCAACTTTAGTATTGCCAACATTTTAATTGTATCTAGTAGTGATCTTCTTCTTGCGTCCGTAAGCATGCACTTCACCCTGGAGAAACGTGACTTAGACGGCGAGGACATCGCTGGAGTACATACAAAGTCTCCTGCCACCTCATAGATGACGGGAAACGTAGCTCTTAGAGATCTGTACTATTGCGCAACATTAAAATTCTCATCTTGTATCATTTCGTCTGAATACCTCATTAGTTCGTTTTCCTCTGCGATCGACTTGCTCTTCAAGAAAATATTTGGGGTTGGATATCGATCTGAGCCATCACTGGGGTTTTGTTTTCTCTTTGCATGTAATGGAAGTTTCTGCCTCTTTTCGTACTCCGTCATGTACTTGTGAAAGAGTTCAAATAAGCTTCTTGAACAGCATCTGAAACAGTATAATGAAAGCCATGTGCCCTGAGAATGTCAAACTTCAAACGAGGATCAAGCACTGTCGCGATATAAAGATTTTTTAGGGGTTGGATATTACAAGACCGGATATTGTAATATTTGAGTAATTTGGCACACGCATTCAGAACCCCCACAGCTAGTAAGGGTTGAGTCTCCTTGAGTTGTGGAGTGTTATAACCCGAGTAAATCTAAGATATGCTCCACACAGGATATTGTGAACCCAGCTGTCTCATAGTCACTGCTTTGGAGCCTTTCGATTGTAAATAGGGCGCAAGCCCCAGAACAGTTAGAAGGTCTCTCAGGCTTCGAACAGCACGCTTCGCCATGTATAAAAGGAAAGACGTAGATCTGATCGGCACAATCTCAAATATTTCCCAATCGGGACAGCTTACATGCAGGACTGAGCATGATTTCGAAAACGAATTTAATTGTCTAGACTGAACCACCACACATTTTTTTGATTAACAAGCTATGGTTGGTTCGGCTAATTTTTGACAGTCCAGAGCGCTGTTTTATGTGTTTTTCAGGTCTGTGTGTCGGGAAATCTCATTAAAAATTCATCTAACTTCTCGATTAGGACATTGAGAACGTGCCGATCAAATCTACGGAGGCCTGTATAAAAGTGCTTGAATATTTTTTGAGAAAAAATATATTTTTTAGCTTTTGCTGAGAAATATATTTCTCCCGGATATTAAAAAATATGTTTAAAATGAAAATACATAAATTTCGCGAAAAACATTACATACTAACAAGCCTGGAATAAAGATAGCCAGCCCTAACACGTCTCGAACTAAATTGGGCATAATGGTAAATAAATCCTGCGTATAGTTTCATTGACGACGTTGTGCGAGAGATCACATCCCATTTGGGGTTTGCCGAGCGTCGACAGGCGCAAGATAAACAAACAAATAAATTCAAACTATAGAACAATATTTACGGAATGCCAAATTGGGAAATCAAGATATCCAAAATAAAAAAAGAATGCAAGAACAAATACAGGAATGGAATTCCAGATACAGCTCAGGATTCAGCAATATCAAGATCAATTTCTAGGGAATTAAGCGTAGACTCCCCAAAATTGCTCACAGTCAAGGTAACCAGGCTGCTTCCACATGTCGTTGTAGGCGTTGAAGTAGAATACGTGCTCGCTGACCTCACTGGCGATATCATCAAGCGCGATCTTTTGCTCACTGGAGTTAGCAATAGCTTTTCCATTCGTTTTTCCCTGGCTAGGCCACCCAGACTCAACAATGAGAACCTCCTTACCTGGACAAGTATTGATGAGACCCTGGTACTGCTCGGACACCCAAGTCCCGGCATTCTCGGCAGCCACACCTCCATCAAAGTAGGCATGAGCATTAGCGGCAATGTAGTCGGACAAATCACACAACCCCTTGTTGTTGTAAACAGCGATAAACGTATCAACAGAGACAACTGGGCCAGTATAACCAGCAGCTGTCAAAGCAGCCCTACCAGTGTCAACGTAAGACTGAATTTGCGCAACAGTAGCAGCACCTGAGTTGACTAACTCGTTACCAATAGAAACGGTATGCACCTGGCTCCAGCCATTGGCAGCTTTTACTGCAGCAGCCAAAGTCGATACACCCTCAGGAATTTGATCCATGAAGTAGATGCCGGCAAAAAGCTTCTGGTCAGCAGACATGGCAGCCAAAACATTCTCGACCTGGTTACAATCAACACCATAGAGTCTAATGATCTCATACCCGGAAAGAGCCTGCACCTCGACCTTGACTTGACTTGCTGATTTGCAAGTTCCATCATCAGCATATGGCGAGTATGTAATTCCTCTGACTGGTGCGGAAAAAGAGCCCGAAGACGAAGACGAGGCTGCAGACGAGGCTACAGACGACACTGCAGAAGCAACTGGGATGGTCTCGACAGATGTAGCGGCTGTAGCAGCAATTCCGGCACCATGTGTTACAGTGACTGTGTGTGTCACAACAGCCTTCTTTTCATGTTGGTGGTGCTGGTGCTGCACGGGTTGGGCAAGCACAGTGGCGACGAGGGCAGCCTTAACGACTATGTTGAACAACATTTATGGGTATAAGCAAAGTTAAAAAACGAAAGGAATTGCAAGGTTGTTCAGATTCTAGGAACTTTACTTCGCAGCGAGTGAAAGTGAAGAATGAATGAATAAGGAACGACTGTAGAATGAATTTCAACCTTGTCTAGAAAAAAAGCAGGACCGAGAAGAAATGTGGGCGAAAATTCTTACTTATAGGGGGGATAACCGAACATACAGTACTGACGGCGCATCGGTTATGAAACCATGAAACAACGTGGCTGCGGTTGTCTAGACCGCGATTATAAGGGGTGTCTCGCTACTGTTCCGTGTGTCGGGCGCGATCTTGAAAAACTTTTCCCTTATCCTGCAGTCGACCATACGCCTTTCCCATACTCAAAGGTAGTAAAATTCGATTCTTCAAGTATCAAAAGTCTTTTTGACACTGAGTTCTACACGAGTGATAAAATTTTTAACCAAAACAGACAATACTTGAACCAACCTTCCTTATAGCTTTTTGCTTCTATAAGACTCCTCATTCGATGAAGCAAAAGCTCAAATTGACGGTCGCACCTATTGAAAGAGTAATATAAAGTCTCGTCTTTTTTGGCGTATACAAACACACTCACCACTTTCTCCGACCATCATTATGGGGTTTACAAAATCGAGAACTATATTATTAATTTTTACCTAAAAAGGAAACCTGCCTAGTTTCCAGCCCAGAAGTAGCGAAGGTACACGTCAGAGAATACACTGTTACAGATAGGACTCACAAATCGTGCCTACGAACAACTCCCGCCCTCGGGCGGTGCGTGCAGTTTGAATTCCGAACTACAGCTTTAAAGTCTGACTCGGGATCTCGACACTCAGCGGCGCTGATTCAGACATGTGCATAGTCTTTGATATAGTATTTCTTTTTTTCCCCTCTTACTGTTCATTCCTCGTTCACAAATCCGATCTGAGATTTCGTCAACCTTTCACGCGTGCGACCAGCCCCATCGGGACGAGAGAGAAATCCTCAATACAGTCATTAAGTTTGAGGGCATGGACCTGCATATATATTCATGAGCTCACATATGCAGAGCTTTCGCAAAGCCTCAATGTTTTTACTCTTGGCATACAATCAATGAACATCAATTGGGATAAGTGGCCATGCCAGGTGTCGTCCAGATTACTCCGTATGTGAAAAAGAAGTTGAGCCCACGTCAGCAGATCACAATACGCCAGAGTCTATCTGGATCTTGAAACCGAAGTACACAATTGGAAGACAGTCGCAGCAACATGCAGGCCGCGCAGCCCGCAGTCTTGACTGATCGGCATACACTGGAAAATACTTTCCCAAGTAGTGTATCAGCTTTTCCACAGTTAGATTGTTATACTAGTAATTATTCCATTATGTGCAGAATGCAATGAAAGTTTGTGATCTGCTTACTGTTTGCTCGCCACAATTTAGCGAAATGTTGTAATTTGCCTGTTTGACTTGTGAAACTGGTTCGTAGAGCTACAATGGGCAACGTAAAGCACTTGCGCTGTTATGGTGTACGGGTCTGTGTATACGTTGGAATATTTTTTAGAAAAAGAAACATTAATTACGGAAAAGAATCTTTGGACTAAGTCCGCCGACAAAAAAACTATATCGCTATGGAAAAGAACCATAATATGTCGTAACCACATTTCAGGTGTGAATGCCCACCCGGGGATTTCACTCAGAACTTAAGCTGCCAAAAACCCCCTACCCAAAATATAATCAACTTCTCATTCATCTTTCTTTATATGTTCAAATGTCATCGACCCATCGGATTAGTCCGAAGGAGTGTTTTGGATAATAGTCTATCCAGTAAGGGAACAAGAACAACGCCGTCCTTTTCTTCCCTGCATCGAACCGAATAGACCCGCTTAATGACCTTAAGAAACCAGTTATGGCTTTATAAAATCTTCGTACGTGGCGTCTTGTGGAGCTAGCATCTCTCGTAAATGCATTGGTTTTGTGAATCCGATTTTTTGCCACCAGTATTTGGTGGTCCCACGCTCGTTTTAGAGGTGTCTTATCAAATGGACTGGCTCGACAATCAAGTGGCATAAGTGACAGTGGAACTGCGGTATTTCGTCCGTACTTGTGAAATGTAATGGGACATATGAGCCGAAATTGAACATATGGAAGGCTGTGAGATTATTCCTAGCCAACCATTCATGTTTGTGTAGTTCTTTCCAGAACTTTTTCCATCTTCCCGACCGGCTGGCTTCAGGGCAAATCTGTAGGAATTTGTTTGATTTAATTCATATGTATTGAAAGGTGCCGCTGACCTTAGCCAATATCGAAAACTATATATTCTATAGAAAACCTTAGCACACTTTTTTGCCAGATGTGTACCACACACCCAGTTTGTTATAGCCCGGGTTCCAACCCGGGTTCCGAAGCATATTAAATCTTTTTGTTAAAAACCTTGACCGATATGCCAGCGAGTTTAGGCGCTCGCGATTCAGGGCGGCAGTTTGACCCTGTTGTGTCGTTGAATTGCTATGTGCCAAATTCGAACGCTAAGTAGGCGAATTAGAGGAATCATGTGCATGTGTGAATGCAATAATACTTAAAGAGGAACACCATCTCCTCTTTGTCCTTTTCGATATGAAGTGTGTAAACATAGTGAGTATTTATCGAGAATGTGGTCCAACTGGAACTGCTACGGCTAATAAATGTGCCTCCGGAAAGCTTCAAATGTTCGCTTGGAACGAAGTGATCAAAACTTTTTATCTCACATCGTAGCATTCAACTGAATAGAAGCCGAGCTCACACAGAAAATTTCGCAAAAAAAGTAAGATTTGAGACACTGCGGAAAATCCCTCGAAAAGCTGGAACATGCTTGATATCAAGAAAATGTTTTGTAACTCTCAATAAGATATTTTTGAGCGTCATAAATACTTTTCAAAAGTGGAGCCAACAGCTCCCAAATTGTATACAATTAGGCTTGTCTGGCGGAAGAGGCCTATGAGACATTTCAATTGGTTTGTTTAAGACGCTGGTGAAAGTTTCAAAACCACAAACTTTTGCAGTATGCTCTCAAGTACTCAAAGTGCCACAAAGTATCCAACCGATTTTATTACATCCAGAAAATGAACTTCATAGGATTACATATACATCTATATGCACGCCTTTTGGTTTGTTATAGCGATATGACCTTTATAACGACGAGAGTGCGTGTAAATATCAGCGTTGTATTCGTGATCAACTGTACTCATACCTGTCAGTTCATCAATTTACATGCGCCTCCTCCCGTCTGAGACATATCAACCTCTACAAAAAAGTATTAAGTTTACTAAGAAATCATTCGTACGTCTGACTCCTGTCGTGTAAAATATCCCGCATGAGCGATCACAACTTGAAATTGCCGGTAGAGTACCATCAGAATATTTCTCAGGCACTTGTATCCAGAACACAGCCATTGCAGGTCCCGAAAGAAGATCATGGGCGAGCACTCGGGGAGCTTCATGCTCGAATTTAAGGGGGTTCCACAGGGCAATGAAGTGGATTTACCTCCTGTTGACAGAATTTGTTGACACGGCGTAGAAAATATTGTGTCTACGAACATTCTGGGACTGAAAACACATGCGAGTTGTTCGGGGGCTGGCACTGATTTCCTAGTCCTTAGTGCGAACAATCATCACGCGATACGCACAAATCACTGATTTTGGGGCTTTCATGTCATAAACTGAATGTACTTGATTGCAGAGAAACCCCGATAATTGCCCACCCCATAATGCGGGCACGCAATCGGCGGCGGTCACGTAGATTCGCGCGTTTTCTTCAAATTGAAAATTTGCATACACGCGTCATCACGTGCCAAACTCACGTGCCAAACTCACGTGCCTAATCGAAGGCATTCTTAATTGGGTGGTGCACAACGTGATGGCTTGTAGTCGAAGTATTAACACTTGAGGCGAAATTTGTTGTCGAGGAATAAGGCTGCACTCAAATAATGGCTCTTACTTCATACTTTTTGCATAGAAAGAGATTTACCATGAACTTGTTCTCCATTGACGCTACCCACAACTAGTTTGAATGAACGTCATTGGATGCATTCTACTTTGGTCCACAATCTACAATCATGAACTTCAATCCATTGCTGCACTAAACAATTTAGTTTCTGAAACCCCTTTGTCAGCCGTCGTAGCTCTATTGTCGAAAAGCTTACCACCATTGTTCTAACCGGACTCACTCTCAGATACGGAATTTAGTCAAACCCTTTTATATAATACAAAGCAATTAAAGTCACAATTAGTGCTTCTTTTAAAAAATTGATTCGGTTCTCTGGTAGGTATGAAGCATATACCTAAACAGGTCTTCTCTGTGAGTCCTCAATACATACTGGCGGTGTGGATGATGATTCGTAAGGGCATTACGAAGAGGTATATAGGAAACTAGAATATAAATATAACATCAGAAGCCCAATAAACCACCATGATTCCGCAATTACTCGCATAACTGCCAGGTCTCTGGGAAAAAATGGTAAACACAATGTCGAATATGAGCTGGTCAGTTGATCATTCCCGGTTAGCCTCGCTATTCTTGGAAAGTGATCAAGTTACTTTCAAATTTTGCCACGTATCCTCCTCTACAGGTTGCATTTATACTTGGATTCTACTAATATTCTACTGTAACCTACTTCTACAATGGAAATATTATACCTGAGAGTTTGAAACCTTTACATTTCGTGTGTGAGGCCTTAAAGTTTTTGGCGGGCAACATTTTTTTTATGCGGGAGTAACAGGGGGAAAGTATCTCGGTTTTCTTGCAATCCTTTTGACCATTGCCCAGCTCAAGTAAAAATGACTTTCAAACCACGTGGTGTATCGTACTGTTATCTGTTGGAACAAAAATGCTAGAATTTAGTGTCTCCGTAGCGAAGAGGCGCACGCGCTTTTTATCCCTCCCTCCCTCTTCCTCTCGCAAGAATTGTTAATTCAATTAACATACGCTTACGAAGCAAACTTCATTTTACGCCAAAAAGTGATATATTCTTCGCAACACAGAAACTGCTGGCTTTCGAACTCATTGAATACTATCGTGGATTTGACTTTTCGCGTAATATGTTTGAGGACCAAGACCGAGGAGATCATTCACAAAGGAATTATATGGAAGACGACAGATTCTCGGAGAATCTCGATGACAATAGATTTGGTGTCGATGGGAGTGAGAGCTCCCACACTATCGAAGTTGCTCTCGCTTCGGACACTTCGGAACCCGAGAATTCCGAATCATCCGATGTAGAGGTCATTGAAGCTTCCGGTGAACAGGCGCAGCTCCAAACCCAACTTAAGACTACCGAGGCTTTGCCTTATCCTCTTGCTGATGATTTTGAAAGAATGTCACAGCGCTTAATGAAGCCTCTATCAGACTATCCAGTTAAAGATGCCTCGCACTTTGTATGGGAAATCAAAGACTGGAATCTGGTTAGAAAGGAAAACAAAGTATTCAGCCCTTTCTTTGAGTGTGGAGACTATCAGTGGAGAATGTTGTTATTTCCTAAAGGAAATTCTGACTCAATATCGCTATATATGGAGCCCAAACCGCCTATAGATCAGGCCTACAATTCGAACCTGGATTGGTATATTTGTGCTCAATTTGGGTTTGATATCTGGAATCCATCTCATCCGGCTGCACACCACTCGTCTGGCTCGAGTCATAGATTCAATAAAAGTGAGACAGATTGGGGATTCGCCTCCTTCATCTTGTTGAAAGACTTGGTGAACCTCGCGAAGGTTGGGCAAAAGCGCCCAATTTTAGAAAACAATCAACTCAACATTACTGGATTCGTGAGAGTAATAGATGACTCTGCCACGGGGGTCTTGTGGTCAAACTTTCTCAATTATGACTCTAAGGCAAGTACGACTTATGTTGGATTAAACAACCAGGGAGCTACTTGCTACTTGAACTCTCTATTACAATCCTATTTTACTACAAGGGTTTTCCGAAATCTTGTTTGTGACATTCCCACAGAGGACCACTTTGTCACTAATAAGAGTAGTAATGCTGTCGCTTTAGCTTTACAGAGGATATTTTATCTCATGCAGTCTTCAAATGAGCCTGTTTGTACTTTAGAGCTAACGAAATCATTTGGCTGGGATTCTAGTGAAGCTTTCACCCAACACGACGTTCAAGAATTGAATCGCGTTCTTATGGACAAGTTGGAATCAGCTATGAAAGGCTCATCAGTCGAAAGCGGCTTGAACGACATATTCGTTGGAAAGATGAAATCGTTTATTAAATGCGTTAACGTGTCATACGAATCAACTAGAGTTGAAGATTTTTGGGATATTCAGCTCAATGTAAAAGGGTTCAAAAACTTGCAAGGGTCTTTTCAAAATTACATCGATATTGAGATGCTTGATGGAGAAAATAAGTATTATGCTGGTGAAACACATGGGTATCAAGAAGCAAAAAAGGGTGTAATATTTGAGTCATTCCCTCCGGTACTTCACTTGCAACTAAAGAGATTCGAATACGATTTCATGGTGGACGATCTCGTCAAAATTGACGACTTCTACGAATTTCCGGATAGCATAGACCTAAGCCCTTTTACTAGTGATGAACTGAAAGCAGAGCTGAGTTCTCAGAACTGGAAGTACAAATTACATGGTGTTCTCGTTCACCAGGGTAGTATTTCGAATGGCCATTATTATGCTATGATAAAGCCGGCACCTGATAGTTGTTGGTTACGCTTTGATGATGACAGAGTGTGGAAGGTTACCCCCGATCAGGTTTTCAAAGAAAACTTTGGTGCTTGTGACCTATCTTCCGATCAGATCCGGCTGCTCACGAGACTGGAACAAAACGAACACATGATAAGAAAGGCAACCTCAGCATATATGTTGGTTTACTACCGAGAGACTGATATACCCTTTATCTTGCCCGACACACATGCGTCATTTCCTTCGCATGTTCTGGGGCAAATCGAAAAGGAGCGCGATGAATTGGCAAGAATCGCTGAGTCAAAGCGAGAAGCTTTGCACTTTTTGCAAGTTAAGATTGTAACCATCGACAATTTTACGTTTTATGATGGCTTTGATATCTGTCCTGATTCAACAAAAACGAAGGAGTATGACCTGAAAATCTTTGACTCCCGAGCTTATCCAACAACTATAAAGGTGAAAAAGGATGCTAAGTTTAAAACAGTCTATACCACGGTGGCACAAATGTTGGGTTACCCAGATTTTCCGGAACAATCTGGTAAGACAGCTGATGCTGATTTCGCCACTGATCACTTCGATAGTTCTTCCTTTTCCTTTACCTTGATGATCATGAAACAGCGCAACAACAAAACAAACAGACCCGGTGAGGTGGTCCCTGATGAGCTCATGGATGAAACCGTCAATGATGTCTACACCAGATGCTTCCGAAAGAAGTACGATGAGCTAGCGTTTTTCGTGAAAGAGCCAAGAAAAGAACTCTCGCAGATACAGACACAAAGTTCGTTGATCCCAATAGATCAGTTCGATTTCGATAAAATCTCGAGTCAAATAGTCGCTAATTTCCCAGCCCTGACGAGATCTGACAAAAAAAATTCAATTGACTTGTTTTTGAAGTACTTTGATCCTGTGACTGATACACTCAGGGGCCTTACATTCGTGTCTGTTGTCAAGAGTTTACCATTATCACAAATCGTGACGCATGTAAACAACCTCCTTGGCTTTCCCTCAACAACACCCTTGGAATTCAGAGAAGAGGTTTCTCGTCTAAAAATCGAGTCTATTGATATCAACTTCACTCTGGAAAAGAACGAATTAGGAACTGGTGATATCTTGGTCGTGCAGCCGGCAGGGGTGGTTTTATCCTCGCCCGGGGTCAAATTTGGGGATACTTTAAGTCATTATAAATTTTTGCTCACAAGATTACACCTACAGGTGGCGCCATTTGGGGCGAATAAAGGTGAAGAGGACAGTCATTACGTGAACGATCTGGTCATATCCGCAAATGCGTCTGCGCACAATACCAATAAGTCTGCTTCGAGAGCTGAGAATTCTCAAAAATCTTTTGATTTGTGGGTTTCGACGACCTACACCTATGGGGAGCTTGCAACGCGTATCGCACTGAAATTAGGCAAGCATGTCCTTTCTTCGCATTTGAGAATTTTTATCTTGAATCATCAAGGAGTAAGACTCCCGTTGCCTTCTAATTCATCGTTAGCTCAATACTTCACCCGACAAGTCGCCGTGTCTTCAATCTCGCAAGTGGAGTACGAAGTGTTAAATATTCCCTTGAAGGAGTATGAGAGTATGAAAGCTATCAAAATTCATTGGCTTGAAAACATTCACCAAGAACAAGTGTTTGATTTGCTTGTGCAAAAGAGTAGCTGTACAGTGACTCTCATTCAGAAGTTAGTTCAGAAGCTTGGCTTATCACAAACCATTCAGAGTGGCCTCCTAGCATGGGTCGGGCAAGACCACAAATACTTGGATCTCATAAAGTTCGATAGATCCGTCGACGAGATTGATGACAAAGTCGACTTTTATTGCGGTTACTTTCCTTCGGAAGTGGAAATGTTGGTCAGTCACGATATGTACAAACGATATGCAGAGCCTGAGTCATATGACGGCCGTGAAATTATTGACTCGATTACTAGGCGTGAGTTTCAGAAGGCGCAAAAGTACTCAAAATCGCTCAATATCATTCCAGTCTTTCATTTTCATAAGTCTACGGCGCATACCCACAGCATACCGTTCATTTTTGCAGCATTCCCCGAGGAACCATTTGAAGAGACAAAAGAACGGTTGCGAAAGAAGCTTGGCCTCGCGCTGACAGCATTTGAAAAAATTAGGATCGCGCTTGCTGACATTGATGACAAGGGCAGATACCTAGATGTCGGCAAAACAAATCTAAGTTTACTCGAGGAGATAACCAAATTCGGCTCTCATGTTTCGTTGGCATTAGATTATCGGGACCGAAATCCTAAGCGCTCTAACCCGTACGACAAGGGTATTACGATCGGGTAAAGGCTGGTTCTTTGAAGGATGGGGGATGCTTCTGGTCAGTTGTTTGGAATTCTAAAGAATGTTTCATCTGTTTTCAGCTAGAGTGATTTCTTTCGATTTCAAGTTTTCGCAATGTGGTCGAACTGAGTTTATAATTGCACCTGTCGCCCGTGTCATCATCGCCACCGATAACATATGCGCAGATAATGTCAAGGGATCCCAACCCATTTCTAATTCGTTGAGCATTGACGAGCTTGGCGCCATTCTCAGTTTCTTGACTAACTATCAAAGAATCAATTTTTGAAATGAATTCAGTAGGGCCGTAAATATTGCTAAACTCGTAGATCTGGTATCTCTGCCAAGGGAGCATAATCCTTTGGAGAAACTCGATGACACTATTCATTCGGTAATTGAGCAGCTGAAGCGCTGAAGAGTACTTTTTATTGCGAAGAAGCTCCAGACCTGCTACTCCAACAATGATATTTTTCTTTGCAACAAACGACGCCAACAGCAACAAAATCTTATGACCATCATGCAAATGATCGAATGTTCCTCCGACAGCTGCCGTGCTCACTGATTCAAACTCAGGCCACTCGACTTTGGAGTCAACTTGCCTAGTTAAATGGGAGAGCGATACTTGCACGCTTTCCACGTTGAGGTTCGCGATCGAAGCAGGAAGAATTTCGCCTTGAACATAATAGATTTGGCTATTAACACGAAGGTTCTGAGGGATCTTGTTCACATAAATATCGATGCCTAGATCATGGGAATAGTCTGACAAAAGTGTTTTCTTTCTTATTTGGGGGTATAAGTACAGAAGAACCCTGTTCAATTCGTCAGCATTTGAAAAGCTTGAAAGTATGATCACTTCGACAGAGATGGTAAACTTCGATATCTTTGAGATTACAATGTCAAAAAAAGCACCGTAGTCGAACGTCTGAGGTTTCCCCACGACAAATATGGGGCAAATCATCTTTATTGGTAGACAGTATGTAAAATTTAACCAATGGAGGAAACAATACAAGATCGCTGTGAAATTTATCGTGCTTTGAGTTTACTATGCACGTTTAGTACTGTACGCGCATGAATCCGGAAATGGGAACACCGACGCTTTATTCATCATGGCGATTGATACTACTGCATAATATACAGAAAGAGCCAGTGTCAGCCACAATACTCAATTAGAAAATATTTTCAAGCTCACTGTAAGAATCATTATTTTGCAGAGAACTACGAAGTGTAAATTTCACGAAGTTTGAACGCAGGATGTATTGATTCAGTGTCGTGATAGCATTGATGATGAGGTAAAAGACTATGTTATGGTGTCTCCAGAAATCATGGAAAATCTTGCTGAAATAAGATTCAGAATCAGGCCGTCTTATCCACTCAAACATGACGAATAATTAACCCTTCGATAAATGTAAGCCCTGCAGACGAGAATATCTAAGTATAGAAAATCACGTTACAAAAGAACCCAAAGGACGTTGATTGGGACTTCTCATCCCAACTGACGTCAACCTTCCTTCTGCAAGAACTTCTTAACAGTGATATTTCTCCCCAGAGATTTCTTTGTTTGCTGTGGGTAGAAAAAGCAATCTCATCCTGGAGCATTCTTTTCTCGGGACAGTAAACTGTCTCTGCAGTAATACATAACATATGATGTACAGATAAGGTCCACTTTAAATTCAATACCGCTGACCAGGGGTGTTAGTAAGTAGTACTTTTAATCTTTTCGTGATATTTTTGCTGAAAAAATATCTTTCCAAAATATTTCTATTTGTATGTATATTTATTCTAATAGTAGTAGTCTTTATGCAAGTATTTTTAGTATTTTTTTCAAAAGGGTGCATCTCCGCACTAATAGGGGAGACCAAAAACCCCCTATCACAACCGATCAAAACCGCAAAAATGTCCAAACAAGGCTCGTATATTTGATCCCTTTTTACTCAAATTTCAAGATACCTTCGTCGTCAATCGAAATACAGATAGGCTCTTCGTCCAGCTTATCACCAGCTTCGGAGTCTCCGTGATTCTCCACCTCCTCTCCATATCCGTCATACAGAAGGTATGTATCACTCGCGTCCAGCTCTTCATCCGAGGTTCCCTCCATTGAGTCAAAGGGTCTCTTTGATCCCAGTCTAAAAGTATAGTTTTGCGAATTACTCTGATCAATCGTGGGTTGGCCTTCTTCTTCTATCTGATGATGAATTTCATTAAGGTCTGGATTCGGAATAACGCCCCTCGACTTTAGTATTGCCAACATTTTAATTGTCTCTGGCAGTGATCTTCTTCTTGCGTCCGTTAGCATGCACTTCACCTCGGAGAAAAGTGACTCAGACGGCGAGGACATCGCTGGAGTACATAAGAAGTCTCTTGCCATCTCATAGATGACGGGAAACGTAGCTCTTTGAAATCTGTATTATTGTGCAACATTACAAACCTCATTTTGTCTGTTTTCGTCTAGATACATTAATGATTCACTTAAATTTGCGATTGAAACGTTATTCATGAAAACATCTGGTATTGAGGATTTCGATCTGAGCCATCATTGCCTTGAAGCCTTTGGATTGTGAATAGGGCGCAAGCCCCAGAACAGTTAGAAGGTGGCTTCGAACAGCACGCTTCGCCATGTATAAAAGTGCTTGAATATTTTTTGAGAAAAAAATATTCTTGCAGGATATTTTTATGTTTTTTTATGCTACTAGCAAATATATATTTAAAATAAAAAAACATAACTTTCGCGAAAAATACTACTTACTAACATGCCTGGCAGCCACGCACTTCCGAGTGATACAGGCTGGCCGATTTATCATTGAATTCGAAGATTCACAAGTGATCATTTCTCTTTGTTTGCTCAAATAAGTTAATGCCGTCATCAACACGTATATAGAAGCAACAATATGCAGATTTATGGTGATACTGGATCAAGCTCAACGGCTGATTGCCCATCAATTGCGGGTGCAGTCATTTCAATTGTCTTCTTCAAGTTAACCCCGACATCGGCCTCGAGTTCCATATCGCCGGTAATTTTGTATATCGTCATTTGTAAGGTATCGAATTTAGATTCCGCCACCATATTGTCTTTTTCGAGATTGAATAAGTTGCGAAGATTCATCATAAGATTGACTTCATTCTTCAGGAGGTCCTTGCGAGTATTCAATGCATTGTAAACAAAGTTCAAAGACTGAAAGATGAGTCTCGAGTATGCTTGACCTTTTTGCTTATTGATGAGAGATTGCGGCCTATACATCAAGATGCCACAGCGTATAATCTTTTGGTGAATCACAAGAGCGTTTTTGCTGTTATTCGCAACTCCGCTCCATGTCACCAGGTAGATCTTCATGATGAGATTGTTGAATGAATTGAGAAAAAAGCTATCCATGCTCTTACCCCCGAACCTGGCGAAAATGCACCGGATGAGAATGTCAAGGGAATCGAGCAAGTTATTAAGCTGATCGAAATTTAAGGACAGCCTAGCGGTATTGTTAGGCAAGTGTCTTTTCACGCTGTCTTGGTATCCTTTTGTCACATTGCGGTCATTGTAACGGTGCAATTCTTTGTTAAGAATGGAAAAAATTGCACCAAAGGTCGAAGGCCGAGGGCGCAAATTTCTCTCGCTGTTAATTTTTCGATTGCTGTAAGCAACTAACAACTCAAGCGCAAAAGCACTCGGGTTTAACGAACTGGGTATGTGCTCTCCTATTTTATGAATGAAGTCTTCCACAAGGCCGATGTCAATCACACTGAGTTGGGCGCTCAGCTGATAAAACCCCGTTTCGATTGATGAGGCAGAAAGGAGATCAACTGTAGGATACATATTTTTGTTGATGGCCCGCGGCTGGAAAATTTCATTCTCACGTAGTTTCTTGAGATCTATCTTGATAGCGCTCCATATCAGAATAGAGAGCCACATTGCTTTGTAAAACTCATTAAAGAGACCTAATCTCAAAAGGCAGTCGAGAAGTATGCGAAGCAAGAACTTATTAATACCTTGGTTCTCTCGTTTTATAAACGATCTCTTCTTGCTGGTGAGGGATCCTCTTCCACCTTTTGCTGAGCGTTTCATACGACTTTCGCGACCTTCGACAAATTCTTTATATATATCGGTGGATTTTGCTCTCGCGAAATCAACTAATTGCCTTTCGATTCCCGTGATGTGTTGCTTGGCGTGACGGTGTGCGAACGGGGACGGAGGAAAGAGCATCCACGGATTAATCTCTGACATGGATTTCTCCTGCACCACATTTTGTGGCAAATAAGTGTCTTCGATTCGTGCTCTATTCGTTCTTTCATCCGTCTTTCGCTTAAGATCTAACGCGGGCTCCACGGTTATTAAATTATCCTTTCCCCTTTTACTCGAAAGGTGTGAATCAGTTTGTGAATTTTGTTTAGAAGTCGCGAACTCGACTATATTGGTCACCTCTGGCATCCATGCTTGGAGGTATATGAGCACTTGCTTTAGATACCAATAATGCGAGCCGCTTTTGTTGCTCCACGATGTGCCAGCTGAAGTTTCACAGTAGCACAGAAGAAAAGCGACGGCTAAATGACGATCTATATCTAAAAAAGAGCTTTTAGTTCTTCTTCCGATACCCAGAAACTGATGTGGGTTGTTCTTTATTTCTTGCTTCAAAGGAGGCTTAGGTGGTTCGGCATAAGATTTAGCTTTCTCAAACACCATATTTGCACGCAGTATCAAGATTGCCTGCTGCTGGAAGAGTTTCCTTGTTCTGACATCCAGTGATATCGATGAATCTTTTTGAATCGCCTCTATATTCTTTTTGTAATAAGACTTTAAGCCTTGAAGAAGAATTGTAAATGTCTGAGCATCAGGATTCACTTTTATAGTTCCAAGCTTCTCAAAAAAGTTCCAAGCATGAGTTTGATCGTCACTGTAATTTTTCGTTAGTAACCTTAATGCGGCATTGAACGTCTCAATATTTGTGGTATTCACATTATCTTCGAATCTTTTTTTAACGTCTGCAACCAATGAATCAGGAACCTGCCCCCACTCGTGACAGTCGGAAAGCCCGCTAAAGTACGTCACTAAAGTCGCTGGTGTTAGAGGGATGCCCCACTTCCCACGGGTGACAAGAACCTTGCCAGCGAGCTCTTGTTTTGATCTTCTCAAGCACCATTCGATTATGACATTGATTCCTACTGCGCCTTCGCTTTTGGCAAGACGACATACTTCCATTGCTCGATTTATGTCGTTGTCTTTTTCAAGAAGGTAGGATACATCACGAGCGACAAAGTACGAATCTTTCACCAGTTCCTTGGTAACACCTGTCAAAGTCATTAGGAGCCGATCATCAATATTTTGTTTCCTCACCCTTTTAACTTGCATTAGGCCATTGAATATCAGCAACAGCTTAGAATTTCCGACCTTAAGATCATAAATGGTCAATGCATTGAGGTCGATCGCATCACCCGTTTCATCAAGTAAAATGGCGCCATCGTATCTGCTCTTCAAAAGAAGAAGAGCTTTTTGTGGTGTGAGCCCATCACGAAATGTTGAGCGCTTGTAACTATTTTTAACTTGATCTGTTTTCCTCTTAGCTTCTCTCACACTAAATTTCTTGAGCTGCCCAGACTCTTCGTATTGTTGTATTTTCCATTTGAGATTGGAAACACTCTGTACTTGCTTCGTCCTGGAAAAAATAAATCGTTGACCAAGACGCCACATGACGAACAAAGCCATTTTTATCAAGCTTTCTCGGAATGCTACATCCGATGACAAGGGGATTTTTGCAAAAATGAGATCCTCACGCAGTGCAGGTGCGCTTCCTCCATGGAGTTCATCGGTTAACTATTATCCAATGTATAAAGTGCAATGCTCACTCAATTTGTGCACACTGTAACCTTCAGTCAAATTGTCACCAACCTTCGGAAACTACATTTTCAAGCCTATATATATATCAGTCACTTGATGGAGCTTTGATTAACGATCCCCAGGAGCGAAATCAATTGTTCAGGTTTGCTTCTCCCGCTCTTGGATATGAATCAACGGCAACACTGGACATCGTTGAAGCGATGCATAGAAACCACTCTAGCACGTGTAAAGTCAGATGACTCCTCGACACTGCTAGAGTCGCTATACTCTGTCAACATTGTCAGAGGACGGGGGCTTTTGTGTCGCACGGTGATGAAACACATTTTGAGAGCCCCCGAGCTCAATTCCAAATTCGCTTCCTTGATGCTTGATATCAATTCCAAATTTCCTGAAATTGGTGAACTTCTTGTCTCTCGCCTAGCCATTTTATTTAAAAGAGAGTATAGGCGAAATTCACGGGAGAAAGTAGATCGCATCATCAAATTTTTATGTGAATTGACCGTTAAAAAAGTGGTTGATGGGATCTTATTACTCCAAATTCTTCAAGTCTTACTTGAACAGGTACCCACAGAGGACAGTATTCGCATAGCATGTATCATTGTACTGGCCGCAAGCGAGCACCTCGACAACGCCGCTGTGAATACCGTCTTACAGCGAATGCGCGAATTGCTTCAGCACGGTCAATTGTCGATAGTCTCCCAAAGGGGCATATTAGTCTGCCTTAGAAAAAGGCGCGATGCGATTGATGCTCAGGCTGCCTCCAAATTGGAGCTCAGGCTGATCCGTGAGATGCTTACATTTGACTTGACGCAACAGACTGACCCACAGTCGTATCTCAATTATTATCATCTTGACGACAGGTTTGACGAGAATGAGTTGTCCTTCAAACACAGGCTTTTACATGATCGTATAAAAGACGAGAAGGATCACCCGGAACAGCCGCTGCATGAATTTGTGGTGAACTTGACTAATGAAGAGCGACTACAAGAGCAAAAGACCATATATCTTACGATCATGTCTAGCATGTCCCCAGATGAGGCAATACACAAATTATTCATGCTTCAGAAAAGAGAAATGTTGGGGCACGATGCTTTGCTTGGGATGGTAGTCAAGTGCTGTGCTTCAGAAAAGACATATTCGAAATTCTTTGGGATCTTGAGTGAAAAAATCTGTCGACAAAATACGCTG
Organism: Metschnikowia corniflorae; assembly: GCA_030581935.1. Classification (NCBI taxonomy): domain Eukaryota; kingdom Fungi; phylum Ascomycota; class Pichiomycetes; order Serinales; family Metschnikowiaceae; genus Metschnikowia; species Metschnikowia corniflorae. The sequence goes on from JAKTWD010000570.1 coordinate 42,464, forward strand.
TGGGCTCGAGCTTTCATCACGCAGTTCAGCACATCATACGACTCACTTTCTCAGTACGAGGGTTCTCAACTCCGTAATATGGGCAAGCTTTTTGGGCACTTGATAGCGGCAGATTCCCTTCCCATGGCAGAGACCTTAGGGCGCATTGTGCTCACGGAGCAGGAGACGAGTAGTGCGGGCAGGATATTTCTTAAATTCTTGTTCCAGGAAATGGTGGAAGAATTAGGAATCGAGGAATTGAGCTTCAATATACGAAACGAGAGTAAAAGGGGTAATTTGAGGGGGCTCTTTCCAGTGGCTGAGGGCCAGAGTGGTGAATCTACTCATCTCATGTTTGCAATTAACTACTTCACCGCGATCGGCCTAGGTATTTTGACTGATGACATGAGAAAAGCCTTGAAGGACAAGGAAACCTTTCAAAGAGGACGAACGAAAACCCAGAGTATTTACTTCAGAACCTCGAACGCCTCGGACCCTGGGTCCAGGTCAAACCTGAGGCACAATTCACACGATGACCTGCAGACTGAAAGTCGCTCGAGGTCTTTTTCGAGATCTCGACTGCCTCCAAGATGATGCCAGATGGAAAAATATGCTCCACAACCAACCAAATATCGAAGAAAAACGGGGAAAGCCCGCATATAACCGCGGAAATTTATTCGTGTCGATCCCTTTACGTCATACTTTTGGACCCGGATTTCCGATCCTACGTTCCCGTGACGCGCCGCGGTGCACGGAGATATCGGCGCGCGCTACATCGTGAAGAGCATGAGCACCTATGATATATAGTCTTATCTATGCTGGTATCCACACTTTGCTAATTAAGATACTATCAGAAGTTTGATTGGTAAAATTTGGCGATGTAGGTGTGCCGCTATCGCCAAATTACTCTCCGAGGTTGATCGATTGGGCTTTGTGGCTCACTTGTCTTGAGTGCGAACACGCTAATAATTCTTTGCTATCTACACGGGATGCACGTGATCTAGTTTAATCCGCGCAACCAATCGCATCGCTCTAGATAATCATCGTCCTGTTTATTGGTGTGCGTGTCGCGTTATAAAAAAGAAGGCGTTCTCGTGTTGAAAAACTTCTCATCACCAATAAATCAGATTAATAATCAAACAATATGCCAGCTAAATTTGAAAAGGGCTCAGAGAAAAAAGGTGCCAATCTTTTCAAAACCAGATGTTTACAGTGTCACACTGTTGAAGAGGGAGGACCACACAAGGTGGGGCCAAACTTGCATGGTGTCTTCGGAAGAAAATCGGGTTTAGCTGAGGGATATTCTTACACGGATGCCAACAAAAAAAAAGGTGTTGAATGGTCAGAGCAAACAATGTCTGATTATTTGGAGAACCCCAAAAAGTATATTCCAGGTACTAAAATGGCCTTTGGTGGGTTGAAGAAGCCAAAGGACAGAAATGACTTGATCACTTACTTGGCTAAAGCAACGAAATAATCTTACAACACACACGCCCAAACTGTACATATGTCAAAACGATAGACCGCTCGCAAACCTCTGTAGTGACATTTCAATAGCTCAGGTATATACGGTATCTAAACTATAATTTATTCTACAACTCGATGATGCTCTCGGCGGGCGCCAAGCTTCGTCTCGGAGAAAGTCATTTGCCTTCATGAAGAAGTATATTGATCAGGATTGATTCACAGGTAACAATCATCCATTCTCCGAGCAGCTTAAACAACTGCTTATCTTTCGCCTCTGCGCTCAAGTAATAATGGGCGGCCTCATTGGCGGGAGATCTTCCATGTAACTTCAGTAACGCTCACCTCCTCGCCAATCGCGTCATCATAGTCGTACCACTCACCATCTTCGAGGTCTAAATCGTCAAAAGTGCTTGATGAGTGAGTAGATTTACAAATCCATCTTCCTTCTGGAAAAAACTCGATAAAATCAATCCCACGAGCGTCAATATTTAGTATGTTCACCCATTTATCATCAGTTTCGGAAGTTATCTTAAAGGGCGATCGCAGTATTTGAGCAGAGTGTTCACTTTTGCAAGACTTGCACCTGAAAACAAAACTAGCCTCGCCTTTGGACCCGCTGATATCATGGTGTTCGAAGCGATTGATCATCACTGGCTTTCCATGCACTTCCCTACAGTTTGTGCACTCAATTCGAAATGTGTACTCAAAGGGACTTTCAGGTGTATCTGCTGGCTCTACGTCTGTAACATTTGATAAAGTAGCCAGAACCTTCAAGAAAAATCTCGCCATTTTTTTGGACACAATCTGAACTTCAGTAATATGCAATGTATAACGGTGATGTGCTGTCGTGCGAGAATTTGGTGCGTTGACAATGCGTCGACTCCAACCGAAGATTTCTTTTTTCGGAACGTATCGACGCAACTCCTCTTAGTTCAGACGTTCTCACGCTCGTAAACCCAGATCAGGTGTTACGACTAGCCCTTGTAGCCTGCAACAAAACTTTGCCAGGTTCTCACAGCCAGTTTTCCGTGAGTCAACATGCTAAACTTGGATCTTTATTTTTAATGCGCCAGAGAATCTTTATCGAGAGATGTACAGAATTCGTGTTAGACTCGACCCTGCACCAGGAGCATGGCATCTACACTGTGATACTACTCTGAAGTCTAACGACAAACATGTCAAGTATTACACGAAGCAATATTGACAGCTCATAAATGATCGGTGGTTTGTCTTGTCCGGTGATTATTTTCGTGACTTTTAGAAGATGGAGGTCTCTGCGAAAACAAGACTTTTACCCAATTATACGCTACAGTTGCATTTTCTCACCATTTGTGATTACAACGTGAATTTCTCTCTTAAATCTTTGTAGCACAACTAAACATCCTTTAAAAATCTTTGTGGGAAAGCTCCAATTTTTACGTTTGAGACCATCAATATTTCTCTTAACGAAACGTTCATCGTTACATCACGATACATGTGTAAGTGCACGTGATATTAGTGACGTGTACCAACAATGATGCCTGTTTGAACCATGACATGTGTCAACTTGCACTTAGTTCAAAAGATTCTCAACTCTTCTAATGTATCCACAGGAACGGCGCTCATCTTTAGCTGGTCGAGCATGAATTCGCGCCAAGCAAGATAGTGATCGAAATATACTGCCTGTGTGCTAAGGCTACACATTTTAAACATCTACGATTCCCACCTCGAACCAAGCAATGAACGATATCAAAGTGCCCGTGCAAGTAGATCCAACTGAAGATACCGAATGGAATGACATTCTTCGAGATCATGGGATTATTCCGCAGAGGCCAAAGTCACCAACAGAAGAGCTTGAGGAAGCATTGGAAGCAGCTGTACGCAAACAACATGATAACCGTCTAGTCAATAAGTCAGTTGCAGAATTGGACGAGTTGGAGGACGAAGAGGAGGAAGACTTTTTGCAAGCATACAAGCTCAAGCGTTTTCAGGAAATACAAAGTTTACAAAGTCGAGCAAAGTTTGGTTCAGTACATCACATAACTAAGCCTGAGTACGAGGAGGAGGTCACAAATACGTCTGAAAGCCATTTTGTTTTAGTTCATATGTCTTCACAACTGCAATTACAGAGCCGTCTTTTGGGGTCACTCGTTGTCACTATGGCTCAAAGATTTCCCGAGATCAAGTTTGCCGAGATACCCGCGAATCGTTGTGTTGAGAACTATCCTGAGCTGAATTGCCCAACTATCATAGTGTATTATAAGAAAAGTATTGTGAAACAATACATCACTTTGACTCAGTTGGGCGGTAATGACTGCAAAATCTCGGATTTGGAAAAAATTTTAGTGGCAACTGGCGCAATAGACGGTTCGGATGGTAGGCTCGAGGCAAACTCTCAGGATGAGGATCTCGAGGATCTGAGAAAGCTTCGCTTTGTGAAAAGATCAATCAGGGATGAACAATCCGACGATTCTGACGACCTAGATGAATTTAATTGATCCTGAATCTCTGCGTGTCGGCCGGTGTGAGCTAATTAGTCGAAGTAATTTCTTATATATCCCGAGTCTTGAACAAATTACACTTTTTTTTTCAAAGAAACATCACATTGGAGGGTGCTGTGGTTCGGCTACTTATTTGCTAACCTTATTATCTTTCCTGGAGAACGACACCGGTAACTTTGCGCAAAAACTCAACATATTTGTATATTGTGAATCATCAGCATGTTAGTGGAGAACATGATAAAATTGAAATTGTTGGGTAAGATACAATCTTATGAAATGTTTCTGCCATGAGATATGATAGCTGTGATAATACGCATTTACCCTGGAAATTTATGCTGATATACTCACACGCATTCACCTGCTGCATTGCATAACTAGTACATACAATTTTCACTTTTTTTCCGCTGGAACGTACACCACCCCCACCAGCACGACGACACGGCCCACCCGAACACTCGCCAGATTTCGCAGCCACTCGATTACGCTCTCATACTTGCAAGCCAGCAATGAGATCTTTATTCTTTGGAACATTTTCAAGCTCAAGAAACGACTGATTGTTAGTATCTTTGCAAAGTAAAAAATCATCATTTGTAGGAGCTGATGGGAGTGTATCAAGCATGGCTATCTCGGCTTCACGCAAAGGTAATAATGGACAAAAATTCAGGGGTGATGAAGTTTCCTTGAAATCCCTACTGGTTTAATTTTTCTTTTCCTCAATGTTTTGTGTCAATCGCTCTTGAGAAGAACTACCGTGACCGCAAAATTTTCGAGTTATGACATGAAGATATTCCCGCGGTGCGTCAGACATCGCGCATAGAAAGGGCGGAAACACCAAGAGCTGGAGTTCGTAGAATACCTTCAAGTACTTTTGGGCTCTCAAAATTGAGTATCTCTGCCACCACATGGTAATATCGCAGTCCTCTCGAGACATTTTGGCCTCGGCGTATCTTGAAACTTACCGAGACCTTCTCAGCAAACACGGTGTCTGCCCTAGTCGGTCATAAGCATTGATATGGGTTTTGTCGTGACACGACGCGAATCATTTCCCATCGTGATCGTAATGACAATTTTTCACATTCTTGATTACGAATCGTATTACACGTAATACGAAAGTCGTGTCTTGGCCAAGGTATACAATCAACCCTTACATTTGGCGAACCAAGCCAGCCACCAGAACAAATGTGCTCCAAGTGTTTATACAATCTATCAGTAGTCAAAGTACCTTGCAAGGCCTTTCGTAAGTTTAAGAAAATGACTCGATCAGTGAGGATCGAGCTGACGGAGTTCCTTCTAAAAAATACCGCAACGAATCAGCTCGGATCATTTGTCGAGCAGTACTAGGCTTCCCACCATGTATATTTGACAATGTTGTCCGCTGATGCGGGATCTTTATTACTCGTCTGATCGGGAATCTTCTACGTGAATATTCTGGTCCAGTTTTTGGTAAAGTTCTCAGAAACTCTCTCTACAATAATCTCACTGATGTCGTCGAACTCAAGGTTGCTCATGTCCTTGATGTAGTATTCGGTGGCCTCGCTCCAAGTCTCACTTGACTTAATCTTCACACTCAGAGTCCACCTCCTCAATTTTAATCCGATCCTTGTCACTCTTCACACAACTGGGAAGCTTACCTATATACATTTTGTTCAATTCTGGCAGCTGTTTACTTCCATTTTTTGAGATGGTATGTGTCAATCACTATTGCCGTCTCTGTAAAGTCTCGCAACCGATGTCACGCTGAGTGCTTTGGCGATTTTTCAAGCTCATGGATATGTAACACCGCAGAATTGATTACCTGCGAGGATTTAAGCTAGAATCAAAAAGTTCCTGAAAGATTTCGCTGATCCACCCGAGTTAATTAACATACACTGAAGAAATGATTTTTCAGAAAGGAGTTCGTTATCAATGGAATGGCTGAAAACATTCTGCAATACGCGATCACGAACAATCTTATCGAAGATTTTCATGATGTCTTGAGACGCTATTTCTTGAGAAGATTCAGATCCCACGGACTCGATCTTTTCGTTTTTAAGTTGTTTTGCAACGTGGAATCAGATTATAGAGCAGGAGAAGTGATGGTGACGACGGCCTTTACTCAGAGGACCAATTATTCAAGGGAACAAACTGCTAAGGATGAGGCTCTTTTGAAGGCGAAATCGGCATGGTCAAGAACCAAAACTTCGTGAGATTGTTGCAAAAATGCATTAAAACCTTACCCCCCTGCCTCCTGTAGCGTTGCCGCGTTTTCACTCGCGATTCTGCTCGGATTTTCGTGAGTGATAGTTCAGATAATGAACAAGAGGAGAATTCTTAGCCAAAGACATAAAGGGAGGCTCAAGAAGAGATACATAGGCGGTCTTTGAAGTGAAACTGTAATTTAAAACTAGCTAAAATATTAAACATCACTAAGCTCCTCGCTATTAGATGTGAATACTTCAAATCTTCTAGTGAACAACCCCATAATAGTGGTGTATAGGTCTTGCGGCCAACCCCAGGCATGCAGGACAAAACTGTAATATGCAGGGAAACTTAGTCTATATACCGGAATTTACTTCTTTATTGGATAAGGAATACAAAACGACGATTATAATTAGGTCCGACCTATCCAAGTTTTACTGTTGTGAATAACCCCGTATTAGTGATGTCTAACTCCTGCGGCAATTCATACAGAAACAAACTGTAATATGCAAAAAAATTGGTCAATTTACGGGAATTTATCTCTTTATTGGTTAAGGCGGACAAAATGCCAATCTTAATTAGGTCCGACTTATCCACGTATGACTGTAACTTCTGACGCCGAAGGGGAGATCAAAGTACAATTGTTCACAGCTTTCGGACATCGAAACCAGGTACTATAGAACTCTGATCTTACAAATGAGGTTTGTCACAACGGTTTACCCCCGTTACTTTCACGAACGACTGAAGCGGAATTGAAAAGCGATCGAAGGCCAGTTTTCTCCATGACTGGGAAAGGACTCAATTAAACTGTAATTCCATATAATGCGTTCATTCTGGTAGACCTAGAGGTATATATATTTTATTTTGTTTCGCTGGAGCATTTTTTTTTTTTTGAAGAAACATCACATTAGGAGGGGGGTGTGCTGTGGTTCGGCTGCTATGCGAGCCTCATCTCAGCAAAACTATACATTTATAGAAAAAACCTTTAATGGAGTCTGGAGTTTTGAATTTTTAGAGGCTTCATTCGAACTTGTCAATTGCGCGTCAGAGTCCTATGTTAAAGTTTGAGCGCAAAAAATACCTCAAGAATTGCGTCAACCTATAAAGAGTACAGAAAAACTTGAAATGTCACAAACAACATCACATATAAAGATTCAACTCACTTTGTTTGACTATATACTTTCAGACTATAGACTCTCATCACTTATGTGACCAGGTTAAATGCTCAATCAGATCATACAATCGTTTACCTCAAAATTCGTGACTGTAAGCCGGAGCCCCACGAACAATCGGCCGAAAGGTATGAGAATCGGAAGAGCAAGAGGATAATAATTTTTGTATGACTGATTTTTCTTCGGTGAGTTTCATTATAATTTTTACCGAAAACTTGCTCGTAACTTTATGTTTTAAGATTTCGAGTGGCTGCGTTTCCTGCGAGTGTTCGGGTGGGCCGTGTCGTCGAGCAGGTGGTGAAGTACCTTATGCGCACATTATTCGACCACCACTTTCTTCTATGAAAGTGTGGATGAGACTATCTTTAACTCTCTGCGTCTAAAGCCTGCGTGGTCTGCATCTGTATCTCGAATTGATTGGCCGTACCAATTGTGGCTTATTGGGTGAGAACTTTTTTGGAATGGCTCCATCTTCACGCATTGTGAATGCCATTAGTGTATCACCCGGAATGGTGACAACGATGCTGCCCTCGACAAAAATATTTTCGGACGACAATTTCAGTAACATCGAACCGTGTACCCATTTGAGAACGGTTTTCGAAACAAAAGCAAAAACAACTGTGAAGTCCACATATAAACAAGCCATAGATATTGTCGCCTCAAATTGTGGAGATCTCCTGAGACACACATCATACACAACAAAGAAGGGTGGCGATAAAGTATCTTCAAAAAAACTTTCGGAGCTCAAGGAAGCTGTTTTGAAATGTTCTGCCTGCTCCGCTTCTAATTTCTTTCTGGTCTTCATTTGTCTACAGTGTCCCCATGTCGGATGTTATCAGGGGCATGCACAAATGCATGCCAGTCTGCAAAATCATGTTTTCGCAATAGACTCTAGGATTGGCTTATTGTATTGCTTCCAGTGTCAGGATTACACCAATAATCACGATCTCAATACGATTAGGCTCTCGTCAGTCTTTGCATTCATGTCGTCGCCAAGTTTGAGCATAAAGGCACAAGAGGACTTTGAGGGCTACATCAAACCCTCAACTCAGGCAGTCATGGGGCTTAAAGGGATTGTAAACCTTGGCTCTACTTGTTTCATGAGCTGTATCCTTCAAACTATACTCCACAACCCATTAGTGCGACTATACTTTTTTCACAACGATGACCACTTTTTCAATTGCGAATTCCAAGATCATTACTTCATGGGTGACGAGCAAATAGATGAGTACAGCGCATGTATCACTTGTCTGATAGATTCGACATTCAAGGAATACTATACATCGGGTACAACAAACGGATTGGGTATCACTAACTTGCTCACCACTGCCTGGTATAAGCAAAGACTGCTTGCAGGCTTTCTGCAGCAAGATGCTCATGAATTCTGGCAATTTGTTCTCAACGAATTTCATACGGATTACGAAAGAGTCTCAGAGGGCTGTGGTGAGGAGCACTCTGGATGCAAATGCATTATGCACTCGATTTTCCTGGGTGAACTTGAAAGTTCTGTGACTTGTGGATCATGCACAGCAGTTACCACAAAAATAGATCCTTTGATCGATTTGTCTCTAGAAATCGACAGCTCGAAAAATAGCTCCACTTTGTACGACTGTCTTGATCAGTTCACACGCAAAGAGCAACTAGATGTCGAATACCGATGTCGGTCATGTCATAAAGATACTAAAGCACATCGCTTCCTTCGCATTAAAAGAATCCCACCCGTGCTTTCTTTTCAATTAAAGCGATTCAAACATGATTTCACCAATGATACCGCATCAAAAATAGAATCGCGTGTCGAAATTCCTTTTTTCTTGAATCTCACAGACTACATGTCCATTGCTGTCGAAAGTGACATCACGAATGTAGTGGGCAACAAGGCTTACGAACTTTTTGCCCTAGTGAATCACACAGGCCTGGTCAATACGGGACATTACGTGACCTATATAAAGGGGGCAACAGGACAATGGCTTAAGTTCGATGACAGTGTCATTTCGATCTCATCGTACGAAGAGGTGAAGAGCACGAACGCCTATTTGTTATTTTATATCGCGCATGGTCTTCAGTAGTCTCGAGAAATCTCTTCCTGGATTCATAGAACACACACACACACACACACACACACACACAAACCATTAAAGGCTTAATTCATTACTCGACTACACAAAGCTAAATGACAATCATACGGTCTCGATTTAAAAATTTATCACGCTTTCTGAAAATCTTCTGATGTTATGTTAGCCTTGTCGCACATGCTTCGAAATAACCCCTGTTGCTGGAATAGTATCCAGGGTATGCCCTTCTCAACGATTTGACCATCGTCTAGGACCAAAATTCGATCGTAATTTAGGATGGTTTTCAATCGGTGAGCTATGCACAAAGTTGTGCATTTTGAAAACTCAGACGCAATGGTGCGCTGAATTTTTGCATCGGTCTCATAGTCTACGGACAGTGTTGCCTCGTCCAAAACTAAGATCTTGGTTTGCCGAACCAAGGATCTAGCTAGCGCTATCAATTGTTTTTCTCCAAGCGAGAAATTTGAGCCGTCATCATCAACAATCTGATCTAAATGAAACTTGTGAGAGACTTGGATTTCTTTCCCAGTCATGGAAACTTGCGCAGTCAACGGCCCTTTTTTCTCCTCAATGAGCCCAGACCGACGAAGCGAGTCCCACAAAGTGTCATCGCTAAATTGTTGGAAAGGGTCCAAGTTATTACGAATGGTACCTTGAAATAACACTGGCTCCTGGGGAATGATCAGCAAACGCGATCTCAAATCACTCAACCCCATCTCGCTAATATCAAGACCGTCAATTGAAATCGTTCCACTGTCTAGTTCATTTATACGAAAGAGTCCCAGCATAATCGAAGACTTGCCAGCTCCCGTTCTTCCGCATATGCCAAGTTTCTCTCCGGGATAGGCCCCAAATGTTAGATTTTTCAATACGAGCGGTAAACTAGGTCTGTATCGCAAGGAGACATTTGTGAACTGAATATAGCCTGCAACCGGCCACTTTTTTGGGGGTCTTAAATCAGACTTCCGGTAAGCAGCTTCCTGAGGAAGATCAAAGGCGTAAGAATGTAGTCTCTCCACGCTGTTCATTTCGGTTTCAACTTGAGTCATAGCGCGAACGGTCAAAGACAACAAGCCCACAATTTGCATCACATAATTCAACAAAAGACCTGTCGAAGATGCAGATATGTTGAACTGATTTGTGACACAAAGCAATGCGATCACAAGTGCGAAAATAGCAGCAAGAATGTCTAGATGAACGCACAACCACCTCTGTGTAGCAATTGAGAGAAAGTATGCTTCATTCATGCGGTTAAGGAGGTAGTCGTTCTTTCCAATGAAACTACTCTCGCGTTTGTATGCTTTGATGGTAGCCATTCCATGCAAAATTTCGTTGAAATTGTTGTATACCACGGACCTTTGTACAGCTTCAATTCGTTTGATCTCGCGGGAAGATGCCGAATATAAGCTCGTGAAAAAGAAAAACGCAAACCCCAAAAACGGAACCGCAATGGCAAACCAAGGCAAGTAGCAAATGCACAACACGATAATGCCCACAATCATGGCAAGAGGAAATATGAACAATGTCAACTGTTCGCCCAAGACATTATCCAAAGAGTCTGTATCTTTCGTGAAACGATTGAGAACCCTCCCCATAGGATTCGTGTCCATAAAGTTCATTGGCACATGAAGCACTTTTTGGGTAGCCTTCACATTCAATGTTTGAGCCGATTTGTTATTTATGTACGATAGCATTGTGAACAGAATAGCAGCAAAGATAACGGCGCAGATGGCCAAGATCACGTAGATAGTCACATATGTCTTGTCCGAGAACTGAGCAAATCTCCTTTCCATCCAAAAAGACAACCAAGTATTTGTAAACAATTGGCAAAAGGTTGATATTGCCACAAAAATAACAAAAAGTGGTAGGGCGAAAATCCCGAAGATACCTTGGCCCATTTGCATGTACTTTTTGTACACATTCCACGAGATAGCTTCGATACTAACATCCTCGTCGCTAATAATCTTACCAAATTTTTCCATGGGGGTTTCATCAACACTTGTCAGACGTGACACCTCATTTCTGAAAACAGGACTAAGAACCTGTTCTGTAATTATATCAGGCATTCTATGTGATTCGCGCTTTTCGGAAAGATTTGGCCGCGAGTGATATACCAAATTTTCCCGTTCCGTAGTAGAATCGTCGCTGTATTGAAATAATTTTTTAAATCTCGAATTGCGGCTGAGAAGCTCCGCTTGCAGACCAACATCGATGGTGCCATTCCCGTTCAAAAAGACAACTTTGTCTGCCCTCAGAACTAAAGAGAGTTGGTGAGTAGCAAGAATGCGAGTTTTACCTTGCAAAAGTCCCTCAAAGAGGTGGCTAGTGATATGCTTCCCAACTCGAGCATCAACCGCCGAAAGAACATCATCAAATAGCAAAATGCTCGAATTTCTGTATACCGCGCGAGCCAAGTTGATTCTCGCTTTCTGCCCGCCCGAGAGAGTGACTCCTTTTTCGCCAATCTCTGTCAAGTCTTTATGACTCAAGTGATCAATGTCTTCATCTAAGCAGCACGCAGTGATCACCTTTTGGTAAAATTGTCTGTCGTAACTCATACCAAAAGTTATATTATCCCTCACTGTTGCATTCTGTATCCATGGAGCACCACAAAAAAGCAAATCCGAGTGAATCTCTAATTTAGCAGTACAGGGATTTGTTAATTTCATAAATCCAGCGAGCGCTTGTAGTAAAGAAGACTTACCAGAGCCAATCATTCCAGTAATCACAACAAATTCTCCCTTTTTGATGCTCAAGCTTACATTTGCGAGTCCCTTACACATAAAGTCACCAGTATGATTTTCGGAGATTGATTGACCCAATTCCTTTTCGTTCAATATGCGCTCATCGTCATCATATTTCATAACGACAGACGATGATCCGAAAGACTCCTCCCACACAAAGTTTGCGTTGGAGATCTCGATTGCAATATCGTTAGTTTGCTTTTCGAAATTTTCCACCGGCACGATGCTGCCGACTTTATTATTGTTTCCCGCATTCATGCGATCCGTTGTGTGTGAACTGGACAGCTCCGGTCGATCATATTGAAAGCTATCTGATTCTGGGGCCTCCATGTAGTCCTGACACCTCCTAAAACCGATGGCCGCATCGGCGCCGGTTGACAATGCGAGCGGTAATAGCATTACAGCCTGGGCTAATATCGAAAACAACGATAACGAGGAGAAAGCATTACTCGCCGATGTCATTGAGTTTGTGGCCCACAACGTCACGAAGGATACCATGGATGTGAGAGTTGGTAACGTGACTGCGTACGCGGTAAAAGAGTTCCTCATAGCCTCCATAGTGAACAAGTGCCTCATCTCCCTTTTCCTCACATCAGTGATCTTCTTTTTGTAGGCGGACTCCCAAGCATAGTATTTTATGATTTTGATGTTGCTGAGCATTTCGCGCATCAAACTTATCCTCTCATCAGTGAATTTGACAGCTTTCTCCCTAATGAAAAATAATTTTGAAGTTAAGAGAGCACACACGCATATAGACACAATGAACAACCCAATACCCACGAGCGCCTTCTCCCCGACATTATGTATAAGCAAGGCGATTGCTATGGTAACCGGGATTGGAAAGCAAAGCACTAATGGCTGAAAGCCAATTGCCAAATCAATTCTCAGGATGTCAGTAGTCATTAAGGAAGTGATACGCCCATTTGTGAACTCATTTCTTGATCTGGCCAGCAAGCGAAAGCTCTTAATCAATATTTCTTTTGTCAATATCAGTTTTGCTGCAGCACCAGCCACCATTGCGTTGTGGAAAAAATGGTTAATGAGGAAGCCGTTCACAATAATTAAAACCATCGCGCCAATCGTGTACCCAATACTTTCATTGTACGTATCAATCCCATAATATGAGTACTCGACATATGTGATCAATTTTTTCGTGATCAAAGGCGCACAAGCTTGGCAGGCAAAAGAGCAAGCCAAGAAGATGCAAGAGAATGAGTACGACAACCTGAAAGTCAAGAAAAGTGCATATGGAATTGCGTATGCCGGCCATTGATCATTGTTTCTCGCGCCTACCAATTTCCCATCAATTGCCGCTCTTTTCGAAAGATTGCTATAATGATTGCTTAGAATCCCTTCTAAATGTTTCCTGTAACGAGCGTGCAACTGCTCCACTTCCAAATTTTTGGGTAAGTACCATAAATCATCTGGGAATAATGTGCGCTTGTACCCAGTTTTGAGTATAGGCCAAATCCAGAAGAATACTAGCTGACTTAAAAAATTTACTCGAAGCCAGGGGTAGGGCTTGCGGTCTTCTTTCATCGTTGGTGGCGGTGTCAACCTACTAAAAAAAAAGCTGAAGAATCTCTTCTGTCTCTCAGGCTGATGTGTGGCGGCCTCTAGGTCGGAAGTCCCTATGTTCTTGAACAATTGCTCCAGTTGAGAATTTTCTCTGAACGTGTCATCTTGGTAAAAATCTGGATTTTTATGGGTACTCCAGAGGATTTCGTGCTGTTCTTTTTCAGAGACATTATTTAAATCATCATCAGAAGCAACATCGACGTACGTATATGTTGTGTCAGAGAGATGTGAAGATATGGGCCTTAGTTCATCTTCGTATATCGTGCCCATTCCGGCTTCGGCGATCGCAGATTGCTGTTCATTATCATTTCTCGAGCCCACATTGTTAAAAATATCCAGCATCTTGGTGACAAGATTTATGTTTTTGAGTGTAAAGTGCAAATTTGGAAAAGGCTTAATTGTAAAATTGGCACAGATCTCTATTGCAAATGGGGTGAATGCGATACCCGTGCGTTCCTGAGGAATAGTACGCCAAAGATGATAAGCGTAAATCTATAGAGCTGTGTTTATCTTCGAATAGTATTTCGCAACGAGAGGGGTCCTCGAAAATCCAAAAATTGGAATGGAAACAAACGGTTAAGTATTAAGATCGTGGTGTAATTCCTGCATATTTAGTGAATGTGGAGGCTTCCGCTCATTACCCAAGTAAGGCCGGTGTTTGAACGAGTATTTCCGGATCTCGCATATCGCAAACAACTACCTGCAATCTTAACTGCTTCTTTAGGCAAACCAATTTATACTATGCATTCCCGAGCTGAAACTCATCATCTTGTGGGGATTTTCAGTCATTGTTTAAATTTAAGCTATTGCTCGATAGAAAGCCCTTGAAATCACAGCTAGCACAAAGTCATATGATGAAAAAGTCCCGCTTGCCCTCATCTCAGGTGTAGCAAAATATTCTTTATCGTACGATTAGACGCATTCTTCATATGGTTTCCGCTCTGCACTTGAAGGAGAATTGACGAGAATGAGGATTACAGAAGCTTCAGGTGGGAGCCCCCTATAATACAATTGATTCTTAAAAAAAATAGCAGAATAATAAAGCTCGAATGGAATGAACATATTGAAAAATTCATCATATCAGGAACTGTCCTTGCAAGTAGGTAATTTGAGAGAAACGCGACATTTGTCTAAAACTACGTTGCCGCAAGGCTAATGAAAGGCACTTTTGTGGATATTTCTCTGGAGGGATACGAACTGGGTGTGCTGTACACATCTGGCGAAAAAAGAGTGTAAAGGTTTTCTAAAAAGAATATATAGTTTTCGATTCTTCAAAAAAAAAAAAAAGCTTACTCGGGTCAGAATGGACTGACACTACTTGCAGAAGCGCGGAGGGTAAGGAGGAGAGAGAAGGCTTGGGAAAGTCGGGCTCTTTCACTGCTCAGTGCCTTTTACAAAATGTATTATAGGTTTCTCTATAGAAGTATAGATTTTGTAGCTTCAGGTGGGAGCATGATACAATTGATTTTTTGAGAAAAAAAAATCAGCGGCACCCTTCAATACATATCTGATATTTTGGGGATAATGTCAAAAAAACCTCTCGCATGAAGAGCAATTACTCACACTAAAAATGCCCTTCTCACTGAAACAAACGAGAAATCATGAAAATCCAGGCCAAAATTCTTGCAAGCAATTCTGCCTACACTGTGGCAGAGCGGAATCGGCCCGCAGTGAGCGGAATCGGTCACGTGCGCGCTTTGAGATGACTCCCATGGTGGGGAAAAAATGAGTCTAGGCTTGGCTGCTTGGCCTTCTGCAACAACGATTCATTTGTGCGCGACAAGACGAGTCAGCCTGCATCGAAGCGGAACATTCAAACCGCCTTATCGCAGCTTGACTATTGAACCTATTAGTGAATTATCTCTATTTCTCAAAATTTAACGAGACACTTGGGTTAAATGTCGAGAAATCTATAACCTGAGTGATTTTTTCTCCACAGAAGCATGAATT
Source organism: Metschnikowia corniflorae (assembly GCA_030581935.1). Lineage (NCBI taxonomy): Eukaryota > Fungi > Ascomycota > Pichiomycetes > Serinales > Metschnikowiaceae > Metschnikowia > Metschnikowia corniflorae. Next base: position 58,084 of record JAKTWD010000570.1, read on the forward strand.
TAAGATAAATACTCAAGAGCTCCTAGCTTTTTACACAATTCGACGAGTACATGCAAGTCTCGGTGCACGTTGAGTCACAGTGGCCTCAACACCCACGGTTCAACAGGTACTTCACCTTCCAATAAAACACAAAAAATGACCGTACTTAATCTTTGCAATATGGAACTGAAGATGAGCTTGCCTTTGACACCGAAGTATCTCTTGAAAATTAATCAACTGGTGGGGATGAGTGATAAGTTGATAAGTGGAGACCGCCCTCCGATTCCGGCCCTGCACCGGGTAGAATTGTGCATGCGCCTTTTACTCATTTTTTTCTTCGCCTTTTTTTTTCAGTACTCGTTGGTCGCGATATATAAATTGCCCACAGTCGCTGAAAAAAATGTCCTCTTACCTGTCTACCACTGATTTAGTTAGCAGAAAAAAATTATGTCTTTCAAAAACACATCCATTCGCCTTGCTCGCCAGGCATCCTCCAACGCTGCTAGGACTATCGCTGCCAAGAGAACTTTTACCGCTTTGGCCACGAGACAAACTCCGAGCCTTGTCAAGTCCGTTGCGCCAATCGCCACTCGTGGTGTCAAGACCATCAACTTCGCTGGAACGGAAGAGACAGTTCATGAGCGCGCTGACTGGCCAAAGGAGAAGTTACATGAATACTTCAAGGACGACACGTTGGCATTGATTGGGTACGGTTCTCAAGGTTATGGTCAAGGATTGAATTTGAGAGATAATGGTTTGAATGTCATCATTGGTGTAAGAAAAGATGGTGCCTCTTGGAAGGCCGCTATCGAAGATGGTTGGGTTCCTGGGGAGAACTTGTTTGACGTGCATGAGGCCATTGGTAGGGGTACTTACATCATGAACCTCTTGTCTGATGCCGCACAATCAGAAACTTGGGCTGACCTCAAACCATTGATTACTGAAGGAAAGACCTTGTATTTCTCGCACGGATTTTCTCCAGTTTTCAAAGACTTGACTCACGTTGAGACTCCAAAGAACGTTGATGTCATTTTGGCTGCTCCCAAAGGCTCTGGAAGAACCGTCAGATCATTATTTTTGGAGGGAAGAGGTATCAACTCTTCATACGCTGTGTGGAATGATGTTACAGGCAAGGCTGAGGAAAAGGCCATTGCTTTGGCTGTTGCTATCGGCTCTGGTTACGTCTACCAGACTACATTTGAAAGAGAGGTGAACTCTGACTTGTACGGAGAAAGAGGATGTTTGATGGGTGGTATTCACGGTATGTTCTTGGCTCAATACGAAGTTTTGAGGGAGAATGGACACACCCCTTCCGAAGCTTTCAATGAAACTGTGGAAGAGGCCACTCAATCCTTGTATCCATTGATTGGAAAATACGGTATGGACTATATGTACGATGCTTGTTCAACCACCGCCAGAAGGGGAGCATTGGATTGGTACCCAAGATTCAAGGATGCCTTGAAGCCAGTATTCGAAGACTTGTATGAGTCTGTGAAGAACGGATCCGAAACTAAAAGATCTTTGGAATTCAACTCTGCCCCAGACTATAGAGACAG
>JAKTWD010000571.1:0-59027 GCA_030581935.1 Metschnikowia corniflorae
GTTACTTTACGAAAAACTTTAAGCAAAAAGAAAATAAGTCTTTTTTCCAACGGTCGCATTCGTTTAATTTACGAGAAACGGCTGACTAGTTCGCCCGTTATTAACGATCATATCCAGAGCCCGGGCCGGCTGTAGTCTCCGCATCGAACGGCTACGTCGCACACGGCCGGCGCAAACTCCATGCCGAACTTGTTCCAAAAACTTAGCCGAGAAACAACCGCTGGTAATTTGAACGACAACATCAAGTGCCGATAAAGCTATAAAAAATTAAGAAAACAAGCAACATATCTGGTCCGATAACCAGAACTCATTTTTGTTCCGGTTTCAATTCATCGCCATTTCTCTGTGGGGATCGGTGCGGCTGCAACCGAGGATCTGACGAGATCATACTCTCTCACTAAACATGTCTACACACTCGCCCGAGGACGTCGGTCTGGACTTTAAGTCCGGTGGCGACAATGGCGCCGATAGCAAGATCAACCGGGCCCGCAGACCGAAAGCGTGCAAACAGTGCCACGCCCTAAAAGTGCGGTGTATTCCTGTGGACGAGATGGACCCCAATTCTTCTTGCGTGAGGTGTGTCAACGCCAACAAGGACTGCGAGATCGACTCCATCGAGCCGAAAAAACGGCGCAAAAAGAACCCTGTGCGCACGGAAAAGGAGACCGTGGCCGACTTGAAGGCGCAGCTCTCGGCGTTGCAAAAAGAGATCAAGATCTTGCGTCAGAGGCCAGCTTCGGAGACGTCGGATGGGACCCCCAGCGGCACCAACGTCGCCCAAAGCCCCTTCACGGCAACCCCTGACTCGTCCCTGCCACCCTTCATGACCAAACCGGACTTGGAAAAGGAGTTGGGGTTGCTTGGAGGAACTGACTTGTCACTCAAAAATGTCTCGGATGAAATCAAGATGTTTAGCGACTTGCGCGACAACACACTTCGCAACCTGGCTCCCATTGATGTCGTGTCTCTTGGTCTTCTAGACTTGGACTCGGCCCGCCTGCGACTCCACGACTACCGCTCCGTGCTATATCTGTTGCATTCATATGTGCGGATCCCGCAGCACACCACCGTTGAGGAGTTGATCCGCACCCAGCCGTATTTATTCAACGCCGTGATGGCAATCACGTCTGTGATACGTAAAGACGACGCGAACTTTCTGCAGTGCTTGGCGTTGGAGAAGCATGCGATTTCCGCGGTGACCACCGAGATACTCGTGAACGGCACCAAAACCGTCGAGTTGGCGAAGTGCCTCATTTTGCTCTCGATATGGTACAACATCCCCGAATTTTTCAAGGCGCGCCGGTATCACATTTTGAACCAGATGGCGGTCACGTTGCTCTACGACTTGGGGATCGTGTCGCGGCAGTCCTTCACGTATTCGAGCGAGACCAAAACCATCCAAAAAGCTGGCGGTCTGTTCGAGCAGATTGAGTACCGCGTGTTGATCTTGACCCTCTACTGCACCACGGTTGGCTTTTGCTTGATTCTCCGCAGAGCTATTTATGTCAAGTGGACCACCTACGTGGAGGAGTGCTGTGCCATTTTGGAAAAGAACCAGGACCAGTGCTATAGAAATGTAGCGCTATTCCTGAGGTTGACTCGCGAATTAGAAAAGGTCCACCATATAGTACACTCGCCCGAATGCTTCGTGACCAACCCAAAGATCTCCGCCTATACTATGACCGAGCTTAACACCAGGTTGTCGGTGGCCGGCAATTCCTTGTCCAAGGACAACCATCTTTTGTTGGCGTACTACTATTCAATCGAGGCCTATCTTTTTCAGCCGCTGTCGGAGGACTTGCAGGTGAAGACCCGGGGCTTGAATTGCGCGGAGGGACTCACCAGCAGGACCCTCGCCACCATTTCCCAATGCACTTCTTCGTGTCTCAAAGCCATGGATGAGTTCAACCAGCTCACTGAGGAACAAATAGCAGGCCTTCCGACGTTCCACTTCACGCGCATTATCTACACTGCGGGGATTCTCATGAGGCTCCGGTACTTCATCCTTTCTCTACCCTCCAACATTGAGAAGGACCTCGTGCCGCGGTACGCGATAGTCTCGGTGCTGAATCTACACCAGCGCATGAACTCCATCTGCGCCACCTACCCGACGAATTTTCTCATGAAGAAAATGAAACTTGTTCTTCGTTTGTTTGTGCAAACGTATGTTACCCAGGTGAATGAGCTCCTTGCGCGGAATGAGGACGGCTCGGTTCTGACTTTATCTCCCAACACCTCGGAAACTGATCACACTGGCATGAACAAGTTGGCTTTTTCCCTCATGGCCGCACTGGGCAACCAAATCGGACACCATACAAGGCCTGGCTTACATCTAGACTTGTTGTCGTATGCCGCGACGGAGCACCGCAAGACAAGTGGGCTACGGTCTCAGGACAAGAAGAATGGAAAGCAGAATTTAAGGAACACCCATTCGCGGTTGCCACAAGTTCTTGCCTCCGCCAAGGAGAACCATGTGACCTTCCCGCCCATCCAAAAACAAAACCTTAATGGTGCGGAGGCCCCACTTGAAACAAATACTCCCCGAATTCAAGAACAATATCCAAACGGAGGGGCCTATCCTCCACCCCCTGAACCCCATCCGCAGGTCATAGATAGTGTATTAGAGGGGCCTGCTGGAGCCATTGGCGACTTGAGGGATCAAAATAAGGACATCTACGAGTTTGACGATGAGTTCTGGTCAAATCTATTGACTGCCGATGCCGACAAATACCTTTTCGCGCAAGACGTGCCCAACGCCGCTGGGAACGTCCTATATAACATTTTCCATTAGTTCTACTCACAAAGGTTGTGTGCGTGCGGAAGTAGGGCAACCTTGGGTAAACTTTTCTGCTATCTATTCTTACTTCTACTGTTTAGGCAAATGACCGAGGCGGAATACACTGCAATTTACCGCTAAGTTCTCAAGTGAATATATCACCTTCATTGTCGTCTCTAGTACTCCACCTGCGCATGCGCGAACGCGGTTATAGACGAAAATACATCTCCCATACCTCTTGGACCTCCGGAAACCTGAATCATAAATGACCAAAATAACCCATCGTAATCAGATCGGATTTCTAGACATTGCAAGGGTATTATCCGGCATCTTACTCATAAATGCTTTGGCCTCATGGTGGTTCACATCCACATCTACCTGGGGCTACTCCGGCAAGTGGATAGATCGTAGGTATATAATACACAGAATTGTCGGCCAACATGTCGAGCTTACCACTTCAGAATTGAGCTTATACAACGGCTCCGATCCCAGTCTTCCTATATATCTCGCTATTAATGGCAGTGTATATGATGTGACAGCCTCTCGTCAAATTTACGGGCCCAAAGGTCCATATTCGTTTTTTGGTGGGAGAGATGCTGCCCGGGCTTTTGTTACGGGGTGCTTTCTGAAGGAGGACGAGTTCACCCATGACCTACGAGGCCTCGATCCAGAAGAAGCCAGACGGGATATTGGAAGTTGGCAGAAGTATTATGAAGATAGTCCAAAGTACTGGTATGTAGGCACGGTGGCTCATGACACGGTGGTAGGCGAGCCACCAGAACCGTGTGTGCATCAAAAATACCCACATTATTAAATTTACGAGCATTAGTTCGTTTCTTGGCTCAGGTACAACTAAAGAAGGATAGCAGCTCAAGCGACTGCTGCAGCCGCGTCCAAACTTTTTTGCAAGGTTTCAAGCAACTCGTCTTTATCCTCAAGGCCAATGCTGATTCTGATAAGGTTCCTGTCCACGCCCCATTTCTCAACCTCGTCAAGCTCCTGGTAGTGAGCAAGAATCGCATACGGACACGCCAAACTGAAGTTAGTGCCCAAAGAAGGGCCCTTGTGGAGGTTCATTGCATTGAAACAAGCCGGACCGTGTTTGGGATCACGGAGCACAAACGAAATCAACCCGCCGTACCCGCCCTCGGGTGTTTTGATCTCGTCGTAGTACTTCTTGCTCTCTGAGAGGGACGGGTAGAATATTTGAGCGACCAAGGGGCTAGCCTTCAACAACTCCACCACGGCCAAGGACGTTTCGTTGACGACATTTGATCTTTCTTCGAAGTCTCTCGAGTTCCTTTCCAAATACAACGCATCTTCGGCCCAGAAAACATCCTCGTAGTTTTCGTTGAAGAAGTGCTTCAATTGGTCGTATATGGGGGAAGACGCGTTTAATATCAACGACCCGCCCATGACATTGGAGTCGCCGGAGAAGATCTTTGTCAACGACGACACCACCATATCAGCGTACTGAAGCACGGATATGTTGAGGAAATTGCCCACGGTCTCGTCTACGACCACCAAAAACCCGTACTTGTCTGCGAGCGCACGCACTCGCTTCAAATCTGGGGTTTTCAATAGCGGGTTGGAGGGGCATTCGCAAAAAAGAGCAGCAATGTCGATTTGGCCAGACTCCAAGCCCTTTTCGATTTCATCGAGCGAAGCATCATCTCCATTTCCATAGAAGAGACACCCCGGACCAAACTTCCGCAATATGCTCAAGGTATCAACATAAGGAAACCCGAAACAAATCGATTTTTTTGTGCCTTTCGTGATCTTGAGAGCTGCCTGGTGGGCCTGGAAGATCGAGGTCATTCCAGTGGGGTACAAGTACACATCATTTTCGCTGATGTTGGTCCCTCTTCTTTCGTCCGAGGCAAACTCGGACCCATTGGTGCTGTCAACACCAGAGTGGTCTGCTTTGCCCGCAATCCGTCTGCGCAAGGCGACCTTGGCCTGCGTGGCGAATTTGAGGTCCAAAACCCGACCGTATTTTTGCTCGATGAAGGTGTTAAACTCACGATCAACACTTTCGTTCTGTGAGAGGGATTCTGACCGCATCGAGGCCGTGATAGACGGCGACTTCCGCTGAATGCTCTGTGCCTGGAGCTCCTGTTTGCTCCTACTGTTGGATCTGTTTTGGTGTCCCTTTTCCTTGTCGAAAAGCGCCTTGGAAACGTACTCGGCCATACGAGAAGATATACCTTCACCTGAATGTTGCCAATATTGCTTAGCGAGGGGAAAATCTTCCTCGGGGAAAATCACAGCCACAACCGTGCATTCAAGAACGGAGGATTTTTCGTATTCTGATTTGGGCGGAGGCGTGGTCAACTGGAGAACACGTCTCACCAAACCCGGATTATCTGTTTTCGCCCGGATAAACTCTCGGCAGCGTTTTGCCGAGGCGTGGGAAGAGAACAACATACTTCTCTCGCCCTTTCTAGCGTATTTCGATTCGATCTGGTGTGCAAGATTTTGAATTATGCTGTGAATAAAGAATCTCGGGTACCCTGACGTCATTTTATCCACCACCCAGGCTTCACCTTCCTCGTATCCTACTGTGGCTTCCCAAGTAGGTAACGTAACCGAAACAGCATGGGCAGTATTGTTGGGGATGGTATCTCCAATGTTCTGGGAAGGGCCAGTCTGTGTCATTTTTCGAGACCTAGAAGGAATATGAATCGAAGTCTACGCTTAAAGTGATCGAAAAGTTATTATCGAAGAATTTTTTTGACTGGATATGACGCATTCTCATGTGCCGTTATCGCGCAGGCTTGCGCGACATGCGTTGGGTGCAAATTGGGGGGATCATTTCTTTCAGGAAGTTGTTTTGCAATGAATTGAGAGAGTCAAGTAGAAGAAAAGAATTTTGCATTTTCTACTTTTTTGTAATCAGTGCCACTACTCAAATGATTTTAATTTGTTCCATTATTGAGACTAGGCGACTTTTATTTACTGGTCTCCGTGAATTATGGCTTTGATTACGATAGATAATTAAGAGAGGAATATACAGTGACGGAACTGGATCTAAGCAAACCGATTCCGCTTCTTTTTATGTTTCGGCACTTGGGGAGCAGAAACTCGCAGCTATAATACAATAGGAGAGATGCTACCACAGACATACTAGCCTGGCTTTCCCAGCACTTAAGTACCCAGGTGAGCAGGAACTCTGTACTCATGACAACTTCTCCTTGAACCCAACAGCTTTTTGCGACATGCTTATGACTTGATACAGTTGACAGAGCCCTCTGTGAGTCTTCCCACGTCCTTCGGCGCTTCCACTGGCGCCTTACGGTTGTGTTGCATGTGGGACTGAACGAGATGGCCGGCTGCCAACGCGGAACATAAAGAGAGCTCACCGGCCAATACTGCCGAGGCAACAATACACGCAAGACGACGGGCGTTATCACCGGGGCTGGTTGGGTGAGGCCCACGAACACCCAAAAGTTCCAACATGGCACCTTGTGGTTCCAAGATGGTGCCTCCACCGATGGTGCCCACTTCGATAGAGGGCATAGACACTGAAATCTGAAGATCGCCGTTAGGTGTTCTATTCATGAGCGTGATACAGTTCGAGGACTCGACGTTCTGGGCGGGATCCTGGCCACACGCCAAGTAGACGGCGGTGACCATATTGGCGGCATGTGCATTGAAGCCACCAACCGAGCCGGCCATAGCAGAACCGATCAAGTTCTTGCTGATGTTCAACTCGACCAACGCATCCACGTCCGATTTCAAGACCTTCGTCACGACATCTTTTGGAATCGTGGCCTCGGCAACCACAGACTTACCTCTGCCCTCGATCCAGTTGATTGCCGCTGGTTTCTTGTCTGTGCAGTAGTTACCCGATACAGCAACAGTGACCATATCTTCCCATCCACAGCTCTCGACCATGAACTTCAACGAGTGCTCAACACCCTTGGAAATCATGTTCATACCCATGGCATCACCGGTCGTTGTTTTGAAACGGATAAACAAAAGGGTCCCGGCAATTGCGGTTTTGATATGTTGCAAACGAGCGAATCGGGAGGTCGAGTTGAATGCCTTAATGATAGTTTTCTGGCCTTCGTCAGAATCCAACCAAAGCTTACAAGCACCTGCTCTTGCCAAAGACGGAAACGACACGCAAGGGCCTCTAGTCATACCATCCTGTGTGATGATTGTGTTCACGCCTCCACCGGCGTTGATAGCCTTGCACCCACGCATGGCGGACGCAACTAAACAACCCTCGGTAGTGGCCATAGGAATATGATAAGGCTTGCCATCAATAAGCAAAGGACCTGCAACACCCACGGGCAAAGGCATGAATCCGATGACGTTTTCACAGCACGCACCAAAGACACGATCGTAATCGTAGTGCGCGTATGGCATACTGTCGGAGTCAATGGCTGGCGCATTTGCAAGCTTTGCAATGGCTTTACGGCGCACCACGACTGCTCTGGTGTTGTCTCCAAGCTGCTTCTCCAACGCGTACAAAGGCAACTTTCCAGCAACCACCAACGAGGAAATCTCACCGTCAGCAAGCGTTTTGAGCTCGCCAAGTTGCATTTTCTCGACGCACTCTTCGAGCGGAAGTAATTTCCTTGAAGCGGTGAAACTAATGGTTTCTTCGCTGGAAGTGGAACCATCTGAATCGTTGGCCGTTTTGTGGCTGATACTGGCTTTGCGCAGCGCAGCCTCCTTGGGTGTTGAAATTTGCTTTTCGATCAATCTATTGGTGGCAGTCCGCTGGTATCTCGTGGCGTTCAAAAGATAGGCGTTGGCCGAAATGGACAAGGCAAAACCAAAGAGTAGAACCTTGGAGATCAAGGAGTCTCTGATTGCGTTCGAAATCATTTCCACAAAGGCAACGATACACTCTTCGATTACCACCATGGTGCCCAAAGGCACGTATACTTTAGGGCTGAAAAGCGTGACCAACGTCCCTTTCAGGCCAATGGTAATGTACTTCGAAGCTGCTCTAGACAAGTCTTGGGGCTGGATTAGTAAGTGATTTAATTGGGAAGACCCATAGAGCCAAGATCTGCCCCACCAGAAACTATGGAAGCCAAGAAAGCCTCCGATGATTGCCACCTTGAAAGAAACTGCGGTTCCTCTGTTTTTCTCGTCCAATGGATAGTCCTCCTCAGACTTGCGAGTTGCAATAGTAGCAGCAACTAGCGACGAGATGCCCTCTTCTTCCAAAGCGAATTGCAACTCGTTAGTTCTGCGGGCCCTGTCGATTTCGACAGTCAACGTCAACACAGCAGAGTAGAACGTGTAGACAAGAAGAAGGTCGAAAGCCAAGATGAGGGAGCTCAAGAGACAAAAGTTCCTCAAGATTTCCATCTCGCTGGCAAACAACGCAGCCGAAAAGAGCACCCCGATGATGACAACGTAGTCCCTCAACATGCTTACCGTGTGGCTGCCGACAGCATTCGAGACGATCGATTTCACGTCAAGATGAGAGGACGACGCGGCCATCACCATCTTCGAGATGGAGACCTTGTGTTTGAAGCCGATAGTCGCAGTCAAGAACGGTATGCCCTCGATCATCGATCGCAAAGACGCCTTTGAGTTGAAGAGCTTTGTGGCGGTCGACAACGCAAACAAAAGAGCAAACGCCGAGGACACAATGATGGAAAAAGCAAGTATCACACCGGACCCGGCCCGGTTTAACTCTACGAACACACTGGCAACGGTGTACACCATGGCGAAGTAGGCAAGAGTGATCAAAGCAATGTCAAACGCCTCGGCACTCTGGGTCAACGTGTAGAGCTTGGTAACCACGTCTTTCGCATAGCCAAACACACGGCGCAACCTGTAATTATTCCTCGATTTCCACGTGACACCTTCGTGGTGGATTCCGTTCAACCCTGAGAGAGAGTCCTTCAACTTTTCTGAAGGAACAATCAAGAGCCTTTCATCGTGCACGCCCACGACGGTATTCTCAACTTCAGGTATCGAAGAAGACGCGTGTGTGCCCCGGAAGTCCAAGGGAACAATGGAGTACTGGTCCGCATCGACATACTGGGATATATCGCTGACCTTCGTCCATTTATTATAGTTGGAGGCGCCCGGCGGATGGTAAAAAAACACCTGGTGCTGGTCCTCCACGGAATCGGGGAGATACTCCTCCATAACCGCCAAATACGCAACCGACGCCAATAAACATGTCACGATGCTAAAATGGATGGGCTTTAGCGCCGCTAGTCTAGCCAACGAGGCTGCTCCATTTGTGATTTTGGTGAGCATACTGGAGGTTAGTAACATGGCTTTGGGTCTGGGAAAAAGGGTCAGCAGGAAATTTGCGGGGTGTCTTTTATTGTAGAAAAAATCGCTGAGTTATTTTATCAACGACAATGTGATAATATGATTGTCGAAATGTGTAACATACTTGGTGCCTAGCGTGGTAAAGGAATCCAGAGTTTATACTAGTGCAATTTTTCGGGTCTCTATACGATGCGCTGCGTATACAAAAAAAATGAGACGCGCCCAAACGACGGCCTGTACTGACGTGCGAGTGTAGGTGGAGTTCGCCTGGGGTTAGTGATTAGGTACTGAAGTAGTTTTTTTTAATTTCTTAGCAATTTTAAAAGTTTATGAAAACGGAAGACTTTTCTGATGCAGCCGGGCTACTAGGGCTCGGTCCTTTCAAAAAATGGTGGGTGTTGAGTTGGGTTTTAGTCGTAAAGGTGCTTCTCGAATGACGCGCGTGCCATACCTCCCCACAATTGGTGTACAGCTGACGCGGAGAACTACGACAATACGAAGGTTGAAATACGAGTTTTTTTTTCTGGCTGAATTTTTTGAGACTTCGTGCTTGATGCCAAAAAAAAATCTTTTACGTTCTACGTTTAGGAGAAGAGATCAAGAGAGTAACTTGGCATTTGATTGCTTGGTTTCAGCTGACCGTCTTCCGGCAACTCTAGTGAGCTAATAAAAGCAATTCGCTTGATGGTGCCCCACAATATTAACTTTCGTGCTTCTTTTTATCTGTTGATAGAGTAAATATTAAAGTCTATGCCTCTCGGCTGCGTAAATTCATACGATATTTTATATGGTGTGCTCTGGGGCTGATCTGTGAATTCAGGACCGATTGAAGGAAAGACGTACTGTCTCGGCCAAAAAAAAATTAAAGTAAATGAAAGAATCTCGAGCCTCGACTGATCAAGCTACATCTCAGCTATTTACAATTCGGAAACGCGACTCTTTGAAAGTGGGATATGAATTCGGGAATCTCTGCAGCAGAGATTGGCGAGTGTACTCAGAGTCGCATACAGCTTAAGCGAGAAAGGAGGCCGATTTAAATCTTGAATTTGGCGGTCTTTGATATTTGGCATCTTAGAGGAGAACATATTTTATTTTGTAAAGATGAGTCTTAGCATTGCTTTGCTGTCGAGCTTCACAACGTGAATACAGGAATGCAGTATCTGCACAGGGTAGGGGTCTTCATCAATACGAATTTTTTTGATCTGATGTTCAGTGAATACAGACCAGATTGATCAGAGGAGAATCTCGTACGATTTTATCCACCCCTGATATTTTCTCATTTTCTCGGCACATAGCCACTCAATGCTCTTGGGTACCCGTCAGCATATCAAGACAAAAGGCCTTTTTAATTTTATTCGGCAACCCTTGAATTGCCAAATTCTTCCTAAAGAAAGGGTTTTTTTATTTCCAAGACTCTTTAAACAAGTCTGACCGTATACCTACACTATGTTCCCCACAGCAAACCTCGTTTCGGAATTGCAACACACCTTAAATTAGCTTGCCGCGTCGCACACTAGTATACTTGCGATAGTGCCACAACAGGAATTCCGAGAAAAAAGCTAGTTGCGAACCACAACACAAAGCCGAAACTTTTGCCGGCTCTTGAACAGAATTATTTTTAGCATTGGTAAAACTCTAGATTCCGTTCCTGACGACCAAGAAGGGAGCGACGTGTGAGGAGATCTATTACCTGCACGGCCAGCCTGCATATTCCAGCACGATTGCCTAATGCGGCAATAATTTGCAACCTTTTTCTTACTCTCCATAACTGTTATAGGTAATACGGCGAAACCAGGTTCGTCAAAAGCCTCCGCTACACGCCCGTCGGCCACTCGACTTGGATTACCGAATGAAGCAAAAATGAAGAATTGCAGCCTGCCAAGGGCCGAAAAAGGTAATAATGTTTTCTTTTCGATCTAAGTTCTCCCGCTATATATACTGAGACCCTAGCTCGCACTAAGACTTTTTCTTCTCTTCACAAATCATCGCATTATCACATATATTATGAAGGTCTCCACAGTTTCCGCCACTCTTCTTTTGACCTTGATGGCCAACGTGCAAGCTGCTCCAGCTACCGTTGGTCCCACCTCGACGTCTGTTCTTACCAAAAGACAGACCGATGACATCAATGACCTTATTGTCAGAATGAACGAGCACACAGCCAAGAGAAGTATGATCTCTGACCCTGTAGAGCTCCAGGCCAGAGAATACGCAATTGTCACCCAGATTTTGGCGGCCATCAATTCTACTAATCTCGCTCCCCAGATCATCCAAGGGTTGGTTGACAACAAAGCTTTGCAGCCACTTGTCACTGCCGCGGTGGAGGCAATTATCAGGAGCGGTCTTATTTCTATAAAGACGTTGCTCACTGCCTTGAACGACTCTGGCTTGGCCGAGAGGGTCATCCAAGACTTGCTCAGCGACTGTTCCCTCTACAGAGACATTTTCAAGTTGGGGTTACAGGAGATCGAGAACTTGGTCCAGAAAATCGAGCAGAAGCTTGCCGGTAGGACTGTTTCTGTGAGAGATCTCGGGGGAGAGGAAGACGTGGAGATTCTTGAGAGAGACGTGGCCACTATCGAGCAAGAAAAGAGACTCGATGCTTCGGAGATTGTGGACAACTTGTTGGAATCGTTGGCCAACTCCGGCTTGGCCTCTTCCGTGGTCAGAGCCTTGATTGTCGACCCCCAGTTCTTGCTGTACGGTGCTTCCTTGGTGTCCACGTTGCTTAAGGACAATCTCATCAACTTCGGTAGCTTGATTGGTGGCCTCATTGACTCCGGCTTGGTAACCTCCTTGTTCAAGGAGTTCTTCAACATCGCCACATTCAAGACGGTTATTTTCAACGCTTTGGCTGCCACTTTCAACCAGTGTGGCGGTAAAACCATTTCCGGAACGCCAACGGGTCTTACCACACAAGCCAGTACCACCACCACACTCCCTTCATTCACAGCTACCGGCACCGCTGTTCCTTCGGGGACTGCTGTGGCATGCAAGAAGAGAAGAAAGAGAAGATCGTACAACTACTAGGCGACGCACGCGCAGGACCGCAACAGCAAAACCTCAAAATATCAGATATCCACTAAAACTGTACACGCTACAGCGTATACCAACATTTTTCTCGACCGCGTAGAGGGGCACAAACTCTCAACACCTTCGCTGCATTTTTTACTAGTTCATTTTACATTTGGAAAATTTACATTTGAAAAAGTATTTGTGTAAACACGTTGTTTTTGTTCAGTATGAATGTAGTGCCGGCATTGTGGGAGCCTATGTGATAATTAATGTATTCAGTTTCTCATTCGTTCTGTATCGATTAAGTCTATAATCTTGGTCTGATATGATATTACTTGTTCAGATTGTTTTGTTTGGACCCGTTACTTCAAGGGTTTACTGATACGGATCAATATAGAAAGCAATTGATAGTAGAAGAGAGAACTTAGATTCGCTCTATGATAACTCTCACTCTTGCTGCGAAATAGCACAGGCGTCAGCCAGATAAGTGCAAGCGTACCTCACATGGCTTTCATAGACCCAAGGCTGATAGTTGTATCATATATCGTCTGATCTCAAGCTAAATGTGCATGACTTCTGATCACTTTTAGAAAAAATGTAACAATGCTCTGACACGCAAGTCCTTTATGTGAGTGGGTAATTCGAATGTTTGGTAGGATCAAACACCACTCATGCCCTTGTAAGAGTCGGGGCAGGAAGAGACCGGTGAAGGCTTCGGGAGTCTCCATAATTGGCCATTAGTTCGATAACTGAAGGCTTTAATGGCACAAAAATTTTACCAAAAGCATTCCAACTCAAAAACTTCGCAATTTCCGATGGTGCATTTTCCCTCTCGGCAGAATTCACTATGCACAGAGCTAGGCCCCAACAATTGAGCTGGTCATATGACTTTCCTTCATCACGCGCAGTTATGAAACTCTTTTGTTTACATTATTAGGTGCTATTTCACAAGTTTTTTTTGTCATAGTTCCGAACGTTGGGCGAGCTTCAGAGTTTGACTTAGAATGGGCTCCTTAGGTCTGGTGCTCACATGCGAGGGATAGAAGGATCCAACGATAAAGGTATCTAATGATAAAGGTTTCAAAGTCACTATGAATCGGATTCAGTAATCGGGAATTTCTCTCACTCTCTTAAATATGGAAATAGAACCAGTGACCTCGCGAAAGTGTGTCAGAAATTGCGTTGACACTCACCAAAAGACTCTACTAAAGTCTCTTATCAGCTCACCGAATGAGCCAGGAAGAGACCCTCTCCAGCGCACTTTCAAACTTATCTGGAGCAAAAAGTAAGGAAAAAAATCATTCAAAGCGTTTTTTTAACAATAAACTCATATTAAACGGTGATTTTAGACTATTCGCCGATCTCTCACTTAAAACATCACAACACTGATATCATCACTAAACAGTGTTAACTTGGCGCATTGCATTGGCAGCCAATCATCAGACTGGATGCTGTGCAAGGTCCCGCAGTCGATAGTTGACAGTTGTAGCTCTAAGTGTTGCATTTTCAGCTCAAAAATTGACACTGCCTTTTTTGAAACTACTAAATTTTTTTTTTTTTTTTTTTATAGAAACAGATATGTATTGAAGGATGCCGCTTACCTTAGCCGTGGGCGAAAACTATATATTCTATAGAAAACCTTAACACACTTGATTTTCCAGATGTGTACCGCACATCCAGTTTTTTAGTGTCGCCCGGGTTTCGAACCGGGGTCTAAGGTGCAATAGGGTTACATCTTGACCGCTGCACCACACGAGTCAAGGGTCGTATCCGAAATTTATTAATTGGGTGCAAAATATGTCCCACTCCCAGACATCCCATCATCAGCGCGCACTCTTCTCTCCATACTCCATAGTGGTGCAAGAAACGAGAAACGGGACAGCCCAAAACAGTGACAACACGCGTTCGCGGTTCTTCACAAAAATCAAAACATCACCAAGAAAGGTGAAACCGAGAAATGCCAGGGTATGTCTGCGTCCAAACGAGTTTTACAGCCAAAAACGTTCAGATCCAACTGCTCAAATTCATCTGATCAATTTCACTTAGTTTTTCCCACTCGTGTGTAATCCCAATCACCCATTCCTACTAACAGCATAGCGAAATCGTTTCTTTTCAGATCGGCCAATGCGGCAACCAGGTCGGGCTGCAGTACTGGAAACAGATGGCGCTCGAGCACGGGATTGGCCCTGACGGAACCCCTGAGCAATTTGTGAACAATCAGCTCCATTTTGAGAGCAATAGTGAGACACATCCGTCGGATGAGTCTTTAAAGTACCAACGTACCGACGACACAGGGGCGTTTTTCACGTATAGTGAGCAAAACAAGTACACGCCGCGGGCGATTCTCATTGATTCAGAGCCCTCGGTAATAGGGAAATGCATGTCCAGTATCCCCATGTTCAACCCGAGAAATGTGCACCTTAGTGAGGGCGGAACAGGCGCAGCCAACAACTGGAGACATGGCCATACGTACGCCACGCAGCATGAAGAACAACTTGTAGATCTCATTGACCGAGAACTTGACAAATGCGATAATCTATCGGCATTTCAGTTATTCCATAGTGTTGCCGGAGGTACTGGTTCGGGTGTGGGCAGCTTCTTGCTCGAGCTCTTGAACGACCGGTACGGGCGCAAGAAAATGATTTCGACGTTTTCGATATTTCCCTCGAATGACAAAACTTCCGATGTCGTGGTTCAGCCGTATAACACGGTGCTCACTTTGAAACGCCTCATTGATCACAGCGATGCCAGTTTCGTCTACGACAACGACTCGCTTAATGCGTTGGAATCGCTACTACTCTCGCCTGAAAACAGTGAGTATGAATCTGTCACATCCGCATTCGAGCGAGAAAACAAGCTAATTTCTTACGTGGCGTGTGGCGTATCGAACCCCCTCAGGTTCCCGAGCTATATGTACAGCTCGTACGAGTCGATTATCTCGACCTTGGTGCCCACGCCTGAACTCAAATTTTTGTCTTCGTCGATTGCTCCATATGCAGACATCCCGGGCGTCACACACCGCAAGAATTACGTCACTTTAAACGAAAGCGATATCATCCTAGAGCTTTTGAATGACAAGTGTAAAATGAACCACGTGGGCCTGCCACCAAGCTACATTTCAGTGATGGACTACATTGTGGGGAACAATCTCAGTCAGCAAGAGATTCGCAAAGGTCTCCTCCGAGCACAACCGCGGGTTCCCTTTGTACCGTGGACGTCGGCTTCGATCCATGTAGTGAACGGAAGGAAACTGACCTTTTCAAAGAGCAGGGGCTTGAGTGGGTTTCAGATCTCAAACAACACCTCAATATCGGCATTGTTTTCTAAGATTGTGCGACAGTACGACTTGCTTGCCAAGCGAGCCGCCTACATTAATTTATATACCGAGACGCGTGATCCGGGCGAAAGAACGCAGGTGCTCGATACTTTCAATGAGTGTAAAGAGAGCATTTTGTCTACCATAGGGGAATATGAGGCATGTACGGACTTGAGTTACTTGGCCGATGACTTTCTTGACGAAGATGACGAGATGTCGTAAAACAGTGGTTCCTACTGTGCTGTTTGGAGCTGGTCGAGGAGTCAAGTTGTTAAGGTTTGACAATGTGGAATTTCAGAGAGTCAAAGAGCCGAAGAGTCAAAGAGTCAAAGAGTCAAAGAGACAAAGAGTCACGTTGTCAAATTTTTGATATTTGCAACAAGTCAAAGGCTACATTGTCAAATTGTCAAATCGTCGAAGTGTTAAACTGTCAACATGTCAAACTTTTAAAATTCCAAACTGTCAAGCTGTCAAGCTGTCAAATTTTCGGATTGTTGAATTGTCAAATTTTCAGAACGTCGAAGTGTTTAATTCTGGAAACGTCAAAATATCTAATTGTGAAGTCGCTCAATGCCTTCAGTGTTTAGATTGGCCTATACGGAAATTGGTTGCATCAATCAGTATTATGGCACTGGCCTGATCCTCAGATGGACAATCAACCTGGCTGATCAATCTTGCAGGCAAACGACGAAACACAGCTGAAAAAGAGGATGCCCGATCGAAATATTCCATTTAGTCATCCCTTCGATGGTATGGCTATTTGGTCCCGCAATTCGCGCTCATTATTACCGGATATTACGCGTCGCACTGTGGTTCTTATCTAATCAGACAGTGCGAGCGCACCGTGGCTCACCCGAGCCTCACCTGTGAAGTATAAATAGAAGATTGAGCTCGCCAATTTTCATTTGTATTTTCATATCTCACCTCAAAATGTCTCATTTGGTTTCCAAAAGGGCGAAAGCTCGCAAAATTACTCACTTTACTGCAGACACCCTTCTGAATGCTCCAGAAGGGTTTAAGCCGCACCCGGAGACCCTCCGCTTAGATTACGGAACCCCGAATAATGGATTCTTTCCGGTGAAGTCCATTGAGGTGAAAGTCAAAAAGCACCCCTTCGAAGACGACACGACTGGTGAAGAGCCAGACACAAAACTGGTCATAATCGAGCAACATTCAACGGACCCAAAACTTCTCGATATTGCAACCGGATTGCAATACTCTCTAGTTCAAGGAACGGCCCCATTGCTCGATTTTTCCAAGAATGTTATTACCAGAGCGCATCCTCCAAAATATTCTGATTGGGACCTTACTCTTTCTGGAGGAGCTGGTGACGGTTTGAACAAGGCCGTAGATGCTTTTTTGGACCAAGGGGATGTAGTGCTCTTGGAGGAATTTACGTTCACGCCGATCTTACAAGCCATCCAGAACGTGGGTGCAATCCCCATCCCAGTGAAGCTCGATTTGCAGCCATCGCTAAAGCACGCTGACGGGATTGACATCGAATACTTGACTAATTTGTTGGATAACTGGGATACTATCAAGCCCGAATTGAAAGGCAAAAAGCCCAAGGCTCTTTACACCATAGCTTCCGGGCAGAACCCCACCGGCTTCACTCAAAGCTTGGATTTCAGAAAGAAAATATATGCCTTGGCCGAGAAGCATGACTTTGCCATCATCGAAGACGATCCGTATGGGTACTTGACGCTTCCGCCTTACGAGGAGTCGGAGGTCAAGACTGGTCCACCAGCTCTTAATATCGAAGATTACCTCAAAAATCACTTGTCTCCTTCCTACTTGACCCTCGATGTTAGTGGAAGGGTGCTTCGGATCGAAACGTTTTCCAAGCTCTTTGCCCCTGGCTTGAGATTGGGATACTTGGTCGGACACAAAGACGTCATTAATGCAGTGGTCAACTACGCTTCAGTGGTTACGCGGTTTCCTTCAGGTGCTGCCCAGTTGTTGGTAAACAACGTCATCGAACAAAATTTCGGAGGTGTAGACGGCTGGTTTGAGTGGATCTTGAAGCTCCGTGCCACGTATACGCGGCGCAGAAACGTTTTGCTTTACAATCTCTATAATCTGAAAGCCTATGAGAAAGGCTACATTGACTTGATCGACCCTAGGGCCGGGATGTTCGTCAGCGTCATCCTCAAGTTTCCAGAAGGCACAGACATCAAGGCCAAGCTCGACTTGTTGGAATGGAAGTTCCGTGCTTTTGGTGTGGGCGTGGTGGTCGGGATCAAAATGGCAGTTGACCCCAACTTCAGCTTAGAGAGAGGCAATTTTGTCAGGTTGACCTTTGCCCCTGCCAACTCCGATGAGATAATTGCCGAGGGAGCTCAAAGATTTACGAATGCCGTCTACGAGTTTTTTGAGAAGGGCCTTGAGTTTTGAGAATTAGTTTTGGATTTTGGGGGCCGTGAGTGTGAGAGATTGGTTCCGGTGGCTGCAACGGCGGCCCATCACGTGGTCATTTCGCAACCTCCAGCGTTCAAGCTTGGACTCTCTGAACTGAATTGAGCACCAAAATGTTATGAAATTTGTTCAAAGTTAATCATATGAATTTCATTCGAATACAAGACCTCCCAGATATTCAAAAAGCGGTTTTCGCAGGGCTGGCCCTTAATTGGAGGGGCTTGTTCCTGTTTTTCATTGTCCCATTAATATGGATTACGCTGATGAAACTCCTAATTTTTGTACCCAAGCATGGAATTTTTTAGTTGATGAGATACAGTTTCTATTTCCCAACTTTTCGAATATTTTAAAACCATAAGTCGAGCGTGGAAATCTCAGTTGACTCGCTTCCAGAGTCAGGCACAGCAATTTTAAGCTCAAACCTAACAAAGCTTTGAGTTGGGGATAAGCGAGAAGGAGCAATAAGTACACTTAACGTAGAGAGGCCGGCACTAGTGTAAGAGTTTACAAATCACAGAGGTCATATTTGCTTCTTGTTTCTTCGTTCTCTCTCCCCACCCTCCCTCGGGTGGTCTACGCTTTAACAGAACGACAATTTATGAACGTCGTTGAGGCTGATGTTCGGAGTTGATCTCCTGACTACCGAAAATTCTGAGCGAGGCTATAAATTTTTGAGCTCGATCACAAACAATCTGGAGTGCCCACTAACTCAAAAATATAACCATCATTACATTTTCCTCTCGACAAGTATTTCAAACAAGCGAAACTAATTTGGCCAGCCCCAAGTGGTATGCTTATATGCAGGTCACTTACCCCAGCAGTTTAAGCCCAGGCGAATTTGTTCAAAAATTCTTTCAATTCATTTTTAGGGAGTCCATCATGATAATTCACCTGAAGAACGTCTACCTGCGCCCTTAATACTGACATTTCTCCCTTATTTTCCTTCTTCTTCATCCCGAAACACTTGTCCAAACTCTAATGAGCTATGCTCTGGCTGCGCAGCATGGTCACGGTATCAGGACTTTCTATAGTCTTTGCAAGGAGTAATTCACCGAATTTGATCACATTTTTCCAATGCATACCTCATATAATAAAGAATAAAAAACACCTAAGAAAAGCTCAATTTTCCCGGAGCTACCATCCCACAAGCAACTCTATTTGGCAGCCTGAGACAGAGTGGCACGTGACTCGGCGCGGGTGCCCCTGCCTTATCCCTCACACGTCTAATCGATCACTTCTTCCATATAAATACTTCTTCACACAATGTCCTTCAATTTTTCGTCTTTCACAAACAACTTGAAGTCGCTCGGCGACAAAGTGACCACGGAGTTCAACAATGAGGTTTTGCCCTTCGCCCAAAGAACCACTCGGTTGGTGCAGGAGAAAATGGGAAAGGTGAACGTGGATGAAATCAGCCAATTGCCCTCGGAGTACACCGAGTTGGCAGACCGATGCAACAACGTGGAGAAGCTATACCGCAACATCTTGAAAGTGACGCAAAACTACGAGACCGAGTCGTACGACTACCCCACTAATTTGCAGGAGTCGTTTACCGAGTTTGGCAAGAATATCACCGATCGGTTCTCCAATCTTTCAAAGGCCACCACGCCTGCCGAGGCCCAGGCTGCGTTGGTGACCCCTACTGATGATTTCAAGCCGCCCAAAACGATGTACCACGCGCTAGCACGCGCCACAGACGGATCCATTTTAGCAGCCTCGGCCGATCAAAATCAGGACCCGTTGGTCAAGGTGTTGGACTTGTACTCGGGCAACATCAACAAGATCGCCAACGCGCGCTTGGGCCAGGACCAATTGATCAAGCTGAAGTTCAACGCGCCATTGAACACGACGTTGCGTTCGCTCCTCACTCAAAGCGCGTTGATTCAGAAGAAAGTGGAGGAACGCAGAATCGACTATGACGTGGCGAGGCAGGCGTTGGGGAACTGCACGAACGCGCTGAAAGAGCCGCAGTTGCGTGTGGCCGTGGAGAACGCCGAGGACGACTTTGCCAACACCGTGGAAGATGCGCTCAGCGTGATGCAGAATGTGTTGAAGCAGGCCAAGCCGATCGAGGAGATCTTGGAGCTTGTGAAGGCACAGTTGGCGTACCACAAGTTGGCCAGCGAGTTGCTCGGTGGGATGATCGGTGACATCGAGGGCTTGGCCGACGAAAACACGAGCTTGCAGCGCAGCCTGCTGGGCCAGCGCAACTCCGACGCGGGCGACTTTGATATCTAGTGCATATACGCATGGAATGTGATAATTTTTCTATTTACGCCGCTCAATTAAGCCGCAACGCCTCGAGCCGGGCGTCGGTGGCCGAGTGCTCGCTTGGTAGCCCGAAGTTACCCTCTAGCAAGATCGCATGGATCGACTTCAATGCGCGGATGGTGTCTTTCGTGTTGATGACCGCGGAGATGTTGATCTCGTTGGCACCCTGGCTGATCATCTCGATGTTGATCCGCTCGTCCGCCAAAATCTTGAACATGTTTCCGGCTATGCCTATGAGGTTGGCCATCTGCTTGCCGACCAACGAAACGATGGCCATGTCTCTGGTGACATCGACCGTGCCCATGAGCCTGAGTTCTTTCAAGGCGTACTTGAGGTTTACCTCCAGCTCCGGTTGCACCTGCAATGCCATGGAGACGTGTACTTCGGAGGTGCAGATCAAGTCGACCACTAACTTGAATCTGTCCATGGTCGAGAAGAGATTGGCCAAAAACCCGTGCGACAAGGTCTTTCTGTTTGAGTGGACGTTCAACACGACAATGTCTTGTTTGGCGGTGATGGCCGTGGCAGACCGTCTCTTGTGGGTCTGTATGTAAGATGACGAAAGTGTCTCATAGGCAGCAGGCGGGTGTGGAGGCGTGGCCTCGCCTCTCCTGCCGATATTGTCGGGGTAGATGATGGTGCCTCTCCCCGTTGGGTTTTCGACGTTTTTGATGCGGATCGGGATCTTTGCTTTGATGACTTGCTCCATCGTGAAGGGATGGATCACCTCGGACCCGTAGTACGTCAATTCAGCGGCTTCGTCGGGCGTCACACTCTCCAAGAGCCTGGCCGTGGGCACCTTGCGCGGGTCAGCGGTGAAGATTCCGTCGACTTCCTTCCAGATCTGCAACTCCTCGCCTTGTACCCCTACTGCGATTAGAGCAGCGCACAAGTCGGTGTATCCGCGGCCCACGCCATTGAGCAAACCTCCAGCAACGGTTCCGAAGTAGCCGGTGAACACGGGAATGGTATCGGAGTCGATTGCCGCCGCTTTCTCGCCCAATCTGGAGCTCAAAAACTGGTAGAAGTTGGCATCAAAGCCCTTGGAGAAGTCGTAATCTAGAGGGATGATATCGCTCAAGTCAATGTAAACGGACTTCAAGCCACGGTCGTTCATCAATGTCGACATGAACAAGCATGACAACTTCTCGCCAATCGACATAACGTTGTCCAATGTTCTGGGACTGATCTCGCCAATGACCTGCGAGGCATGCAACAACTCATGTGCTCTTTTGAGCTCGAGGTGGGACTGCTCGATCAACTCACGCCGAAGCTTTTCGTCCGAAATTTTATCCCTGGCGTTTTGGGCGTGGTCGTCTTCAATAACCTGGAGCAAGGTAGTAAAATCAGCGTTTTCGGTAGCAAGATCGGCTGCCCTAAGCAATCGCGAAGTGGTTCCCTCGCTCTTAGTATTGGAGGATCTTGCAGAGCACACAACAGCAACACGATTGTGTTTGCTGAACTCCTTGACAATGTTCTCGACAATGTTTTCGGGAAATTTCCCCACAGACGTCCCGCCGAATTTTTGGATAATCCATCCTTGAGAGCGGAGCTGTTTTAGGTCGAGCACCGAGTTGTATGAGCTCGCTCGAGACTCCGAGGTGGGTGTAACCATGATGGTAGACTTGATTGTGAAACTTGGATATTATTTGGGACCAGAAAAAGCAAGATATAATGTTTTGGCTTTTTGAGCCTTGTCCACCCAATTGTGTGTTTATCCGGTGACTGGTTGTTTTAGTGTGACGTTTCTTTTTTGAGATTTTTTCACATCTGGCATTTCCATTATGACTCAAAGAGCGGCCGGGCCTGAAGCGGTGGGTGTGCATACTGGCGATGATCCAACGTCACGAGATCTCGTGTGGTTACGACTGATAACCAGATAAGCGCCGCGGGTCGAGCTTGGTTTGACAAAGGTCTGAAGATACAGATCAGCGTTACTCGGGGACACTGGGAAATTTACGCGTCGAAGAAGTAGGGTTGAATTAATACTGTTTCAGTTTTATGACGCTCGATTTTATTTGCGGGTAATCCCACTGTCCCTCAATTCATGGTTTTAAACGCTCGAGTCTTTCGGCGAGTTGCGGGGTAGTCGTTTCGGTGGTGAGTATAGACAGTTTTCTGTTTCAACTTATTCTGCCATGTTCTGCGGTTACCACCATCAAATCGAAGCTCACTAGTCATCTAGAACTCATGGTGCTCAATGAGCGGCCGTTGGTTGCAACACGTCGGTTGCAAGATAATGATCCAACCACGCATATAATCTATATTCATGAGTGGAGCAAAAATTATCGAATGACAAAAGATAGGTCGACGATGCGATCAACCTGATTCACTTGAGTTTTGTGAGACAACCAGTAGGGGCTTCGCCCTCATCCTACATCGAAAGCTTCGACTCAATTTGTGCATTCAAAAAGAGGGTATGAGCAGAATAAAAAAGTACAATTGCTCTTCAAATTCACCCTTTTTTTTATAAGATCGATACCTTTTGTACCTCCCACTTCCAGACCTACTTCTAGCTCTAAACTCAGTGCGGCTCGGTGCTGATCTTTTAGATTAGAGAGTGCCAACCGGCTATTGCTATCTAAAATGCCCTTGAATGGTGCTCGAATCTCATCTCAATGCCCGAAGGACATTTTATTCGCCGTCCACTGGCCAAATACGAGTACAACAATTTTTGAAGCTTTATAATTAGTTCGTATAATGGCCTGATTATTTACACAAGATGGGGTCTGGGCCTCTTCGCGGGCTCATCGAGTTTTGGTGCAATCATTTTTCGAATTGTTCATTTGCCTCTAAAATCGAGGGCTATATCCCCGACAGCTTTATCAGATCGTTTTGCGACTAATTTTACGTTGCTATATTAAATTCTGCTGAAATGTCTAAAAGAGAGGCAGAAGACTCCCAAGAGCAGGTGAAGCAGTTGAAAACTTGCTATACTCACGACGAAATCCATGGCTTCGTAAACAACAAGATTTTCGAGACAGAGTTTCAGAATGCTCTCGAAAACGACATCACACACAGTCTGCCGTACATGTGGGGCACAGTGACGGAGTTGGTGGACGACACACTTCTCAGAAATGTCCGCAAAGAAGTGCTCAATGAAATTGCCTTCACGAAAAAAGAAACCGATATTTACAAGGTATACCAGTCCGGAGATTTGGCCAACTTGTCGGGTCTAGACTGGAGCGATTTGTCTCGCCTTCCCTCATTGTACAAACTACGGGCAGCGATCTACTCCGAGGATTTCCGCAACTTCATTTCGAAAGTTACTGGTTGTGGAAAGTTGAGTGGGGTCAAGACCGACATGTCCGTCAACACATACACGAAAGGGTGTCACCTTTTGACTCACGATGATGTCATCGGCTCCAGACGGGTCAGTTTCATTCTCTACTTGCCTGATCCGGACTCTACTTGGAAGTCTCACTATGGGGGTGCGTTGAGACTATTCCCCGCGATTGTGCCGAATGTTCCCAAGACAGATTACGAGACAAAACTTATTCCCCAATTCAACCAGATCGCATTTTTCACCGTGCAGCCGGGCTTGTCGTTCCATGATGTGGAGGAGGTTCGTGTCGATAAGCAGAGGCTTTCGATCCAAGGGTGGTTTCACATTCCACAGGAGGGTGAGCCCGGGTTTGTACCGGGGGAGCAAGAGGCAACAGAAGCAAAAAGCACACTACGCCAATTGGAGACCAAAGAGCTTCAGGAATTCGATTTTCCTAAGCCAATTAGAATCGACTTTCCCAAAGACGAAGTCAGGGTGTATGAGTCCTTTGATATACAGGGGCAGTTATCGACAAAGGATGCGGAGTATTTGGAGAAGTATATTAATCCCACATACCTCGCGCAAGCTTCGCTCATGCAGTTGAAGGATGCGTTTTTGGAGGAATCAGTGGTCGATATCAACGGGTTCTTGAACGATGAGTATGCCGAAGTACTCAGAAAAAGCCTAAGGGCAGTTGAGCTTGACAAAAAGGCCCCGCAGACCGCAAACGAGATTCACTTTCCGTGGAAATGCGCCGTGCCTCCCCACAAGCAAAGATACATGTACATAGATGGGAAAGCGGACTTTGCATTGGACCAGCGATCGATTGATCTGGTCAACCACAGAGGCCCACAGGAAATGCCAAATTTCGAGCTTACGAAACAGCTCTCGCCAGAAACCAGCGAGAGAATGTTGGCGGAAGTGGTGCAGCTCATGAAGTCCATGGCATTCCGCAAATGGCTACTATTAGTCACTGAACTTTTCGTCACAAGCGACCAGATCTTAGCAAGGAGGTTCCGTCCAGGACACGACTTTATTCTCGGCACCACTACAGAGAAGGACTTGGCAAGAGAGGGCGAGTTGAACGTTCTTTTGGAAGCGACCCTCGGCCTTACGCCCACTGCCTCCAATACAAAAAACTGGGAGTCTGGAGAGTTTGGAGGATACGAGCTTTGCATGGCTAATGGTGGAGGGAGTGATGAAGAGCTTGATGAAGATGATCCCGCAGTTTACAAAGCCGGCGACCCTGCAGACGACTCTGTTTTGTACACGAGTCAGTGCAAGTGGAACACCTTGACTCTCATGTTACGGGATCCAAGTGTGTTGAAGTTTGTGAAGTATGTCAGTATCAATGCGAAGGGCTCGCGTTGGGACATCACTGGGCAATGGAATGTGAAGGGTGCTGGAGACGAAGAGGAGGCGGAGGAGGCGAATTGAGAGAAAATTCTTGAAGAGTTGTTGTACGTTGAGGCCACTAACAGACAGCAGTGGAAATTCACAACGATGTTCGCTCTGCTGAAAGAGCGTCTCGCCATATCCTGCCATATGTTTTGTGTTTAGGAAGCAAATTTGCGCCTCAAGTCGTGACAGGAAATAGCTGAATCTTTGAATTGTGAACTGTAGCAGAAATGTGTCAG
Source organism: Metschnikowia corniflorae (assembly GCA_030581935.1). Lineage (NCBI taxonomy): Eukaryota > Fungi > Ascomycota > Pichiomycetes > Serinales > Metschnikowiaceae > Metschnikowia > Metschnikowia corniflorae. Next base: position 24,951 of record JAKTWD010000571.1, read on the forward strand.
AGAATCAGTTGAAGAGCGCACTGGTCTTCATCAAATGTAATCAATCGAAAAATCAAGAATTGTCACTGTCTCAGCTAAAACTCCATTTTCATTGGACACTTAATGATATGTCGGGGCCGGACCCTGCGTCCTACCTCAGAATACCGTCCAATAGTATTGGGTCTGCAAACACATTCCTCTTGATGCAGCCGCATTCTAGAGATCGGAGTGATTGTCGTTCTTCAAAAATGAAAAATCAGTCACGCTTTTCCCACCCAAGGTGTGGATGAGGGATTAAAGGAAATGACCAAAATAAAAACACAGTCTGATGTTCAATAGAATATTTTTTAACTCACGTAGTCGTAATGGAGCATACCTAAACACACCTTCAACCTTTGTCGACGCCCTGCGGCAGTCTCTGACTCTATCTACGCAAATCTTACTCTTGCTAAGATAGCTTAGGTAGTTAGCAGATCTTGATCACCGCCCGAGCATGCGAACATTAGCTGATGAATGCCCGGCCAATCCCTAGCCAATGACCGAGCCAAGTCAGTATCTGCACATTCTCTTTAAATTTTCCGCTTATATTTCTGGCCCTGTATCTTCCACCACAAAACCCTATGCTTACGAAAAAAAAACTGATCTTATGCGCTTATGTGTCCGCCAAAATCAGCTCTAACTAAACTCCGAACCGCACCAAAGTCCGAAATGTCACCGGAAAAACCCGAGGGTGCGCCGGGTGGTTACGCTTTTTGCGGGCAAGATATCCTTAGCGGATCCGAGTAAACGAAGGCGCAACGCGACACAACCACATGCGGTGCGAAATACGGCACATGATTTCGCAAGATATATAGTGTTGGGTTTCTGCCTCCACAAAGCAAAGTAGATTTGACTATCGCTAGACAATCGCTATAAAATTGCTGAACTTGAGTTGTTAAGACAAAAGCGGATATTCAACTTTTCACCATGGCCGACGAAGCGAACCCCCTCGTAGTGCTTGCCACTGTGGTGACTATCATTGCATCTGTTGTCGCGTTTTACTTTTTCCAGAAGAACAAGAAGCAGGAGCCCGTGTTGTCGCCCACCGAGTTCAAGAAGTTCCCCTTGATCGAGAAGATTCGCGTGTCGCACAACTCATGTATCTACCGGTTTGGCTTGCCCAAGTCGACCGACAGATTGGGCTTGCCGATCGGACAACACATCTCCATTTCTGCCATTATCGACGGTAAGGAGGTGGTGCGGTCGTACACGCCCATTTCGAACGACGACCAGTTGGGCTCTTTTGACTTGTTGATTAAAACGTACGAAAACGGTAACATTTCGCGCTATGTCGAGTCGAAGAAGATCGGCGAAACCATCGATGTCAGGGGCCCTAAAGGCTTTTTTACCTACACCCCCAACATGCGCAAGAAGCTCGGGATGGTCGCTGGGGGTACCGGGATCGCGCCCATGTACCAGATCCTTACTGCTATTTTGGCCGATCCCTCCGATCACACTTTGATCCATTTAGTTTATGCAAATGTAGCACACAACGATATTTTGTTGAGGGCTGAGCTTGAGGCGTTGGAGGCCAAGCACCCAGACCAATTGAAAATCCATTACGTGTTGAACAATGCGCCGGAAGACTGGGCCGGCTCGATTGGCTTTGTTACCCCCGAAATCATGGACGCCCACTTGCCCAAACACCACGAGGAGACGCACTTGTTGATCTGCGGCCCTCCTCCCATGGTATCTGCGATCAAAAAAGCTGCGCAAACTTTGGGATACCCTAAGGCCAAGCCAGTGAGTAAACTAGGTGACCAGGTGTTTATTTTCTAGGTTATTTGGGTAGCATGGTGTGGATAGAGCCTAGAGGTGTGTATAAATAGATGGATGTAGCTGTCTGTGGGGTAGCCGAAGGATTTGTACGATAGAAAATGACTCCGAATTTATTATAGTATCGATTGGCTTAGAGTGTCGAGCGAAGAGGGTAGATGGAATGTCCATTGAGCAACCCAACATCCCACATAGCAGAAGAGCTTTTTTTATCTTATCTACAAACAATCATCCGCTGTCCTTACTTTTTAAAGCCATTCCTGTTTACAGCTTTTTCCCTTTTTAAGCGGTGTTGTTGGAAAAATGTGTTCTGCGACCTCAGTATAAATATGATTATGCTAGAAACAACCTGTGCTCTGAGAGTATGTCTCCGGGGTTAGCGGAAATTTGAAATTTTCTATACCTGGCTCAGAATTAGCATATTTATATGCCAGCTTTTTGCCGTTGAAGGCTCTGCAGAAGATAAAATCGAGAAAATCAGAGACACTGCTGGGCAGCGTAGGCCTCTCGGAAATTAGAACAGTTGATAGCAGCATCGAGGAAAATACAACAATGCTTAAAGAATCAATCGTTTTCAAACAGAGGGAAAAACAAACGTCAGGAGATGAAGGGGATCTAACTATACGATACCAGTATCATGAAGTAAAAGCAAGATTTTCGAATTCTGAAACCATTCATGCTCGTTCAGTACATATTGGGAAATCTGGGATTTGCGCATTGAAGCATGTCGTTAACTCCGCAGTGGTACCTGCCACTTGGTACTCACTGTTCGCCCAAAGTGCTTGTATTCAGTGGATCAAGAGATACAATCATGGGCGTCAGTAAAGCCGCTGCCTATTTTGATCAGTCACATCAGTGCGAGCCGTGCCACTTTACAAAGAAAGGTCTTACGTCTGTAACAAGCGGTCAAGGCAAAGTATGGCACCGGGGTCAGAATTTTTTTGGATTCCCAGGTAATTCAGGCGATACAGGGATTCGAGTGCAGTTTTCAATCACAAAAGAAAAAATCCCGAATACCAAAAATAAAAAAAGCTTCAAAGACACCAAATACCAGTGCTTCCAGCCTAGCCTTAATTTCTACAAGCCAATTTCGGAGGCCGGCTCGGCACTAGCAGCGACCTGCACACAGTGCACATGACCCGCGGGTTGGTTCCGGTGCCGCTGCCTGCCTAACATTATTAGCTAATTTGCCTCTGGCTTTATTCCCCAGACTGTCGGACATCATCGAATAAATCTCAAACTCTCGTGTCTTACAATTGAAGAAGTATCAGAAAGACCAAAACAAGCGTTTTCGTATCTTTTACTCCTGCATCCACGGAACACTCCATTCATAAGCCGCTCGTTGCTTAAATTATAAGAACTGTTGCGAGGCAAACATACCATTCACTTTCAGAACTTGCTCTTTTCTGGACATTTTGACTCAAAAGGTCTTCTTGCAAAATGCTTATAAGTTTGTGGTTGATTTCGCTACTAATACAGACAATCACAGCAACCCCACTGCCTAACTGGAACTTACACGAAGGGTATATCGCCAATACTCTAGACAATGAGTATGCCGATATCGACAATATTTTGGAACCTTCGGTGGACCGCGGAAAGTATCCTCCGTTGTTGCGCAAACCAACAGAAGCACAGAGGACTTTACGCCACGGCGAGATCCCTCCCTATGTGCTCAATTACGCTCCTTTCGTGCACCTCTATTCTGAGGAAAGATACTTTCCCTACGACATCAAGAAGTACGTCGAGCACTTCCACGTGAAATACGGCAACGGCACTGTAATCCACGGCGAAGAAAACGGCAAATTAGACATCACCATGTTGGAGCACTTGCCCAAACAGGCAAAAATATACTTGACGGCTAACGAGGACTTCGATCGCGACCCCGAGTGGATCACGGGGCTTAAAAACAAGCCGTCCTTGAGAAACGGCGAAATTAAAGACGCGCCAGCCATTTTGATTGTAGTCGACAAAGGCAACGGCTGGGTAGACGCGTTTTGGTTTTACTTCTACTCGTTCAATTTGGGCCCTTTTGTTATGGGCCTGGGGCCGTACGGTAATCACGTAGGTGACTGGGAGCACTCTCTCGTTCGGTTCTATAAAGGAAGTCCGGTCGTAGTGTGGATGTCGGCTCATGGAGGCGGTGGTGCTTATCACTATACCAACCTCGAGAAGTACGAGCTCGATGCGAACCACCCCATCATCTTCTCTGCCCGTGGAACGCATGCCAACTATGTTTCGGTCGGGACACACCCGCACGATCTCCCGTACGAGATTTTGTGTGACTTCACTGACCGTGGTCCCTTGTGGAACCCTACAAAGAACTATTTGGGTTACACCTACGACGGCAAGTTCGTGTATCCTGCCGAAAAGAACATTAATCCTGAGTACACCGGCCGAGAGCTCGAATACGGAAATTGGCTCACGTTTGCCGGGCATTGGGGTGATAAACAGTTGAAGAGTTCAGACCCAAGGCAGAGACACTCTCTTATTGGGGGATACAAGTACATTGATGGGCCCCGGGGGCCACTCAAAAAGAACTTGTTACGTATAATTCCGTGTGAGAGGCACAAGTGGTGGAATATCTGGAATGGGTGTAATGTGCGGCAAAACATCAAGTGGGGGGTTGGGATCGAGAGCGAGGGCTACAATTGCGGGAATCTTCTCGTGAAAGTGCGGCCTGCGTGGTTGCGGCGACTCTTGCAAAAGGTGACATGGGGCGGCTGGTTCTGTTTTCTCATGGACTTGATCTACGGATGAAACAATTGGGGTTTCCATATGTCCAGTTCGACACTGTCCGGTGTTTCTGGTGTTTTGAAACGGGGGGAATACTGGGATGTATGTTATTGAGAGATCATATGACGCTGGTCTTTAAAAAAAACAGTTGATGGTCAGTCGATTCCGACAGACTATCATCATGAAACAATCAGGGGCTTGATACAATTCTAAGAGGAGTCCGTCTGCTTGACTGCGCAAACGGGTAATGATACTTAGCTGAGTAGCCAGAAATTGGCAATAACGATCAGGACTCATTCTGAATCGTATATTCTGACTTGAATGCAGTCTGAACATTTTTACGTACGCTCACGTCTTTGTCATGTGTTTTTCACATATCTTACGGTGTTCCATAATTAATTTACGGGCGCTCACCAAATCTGTGACTTCCCTTCAGAGTTGCCGGCTTTCAGCCCTGGATCACGGTATTTGACATTAAAGAAACGAAACTCAAGCCAGGCATTACATACATTCGAGACCAGGCTCTTCACAGTCAACGGACGGGGAAAAATCAAATGAAAGCTCTGGGTCGTTGATCTTAACGGCGAAATTAAGGCAAAACTATTGTACAATTGGTACATGATATGAAAAATATTGCGAATAGCGACATCGATCACGAAAGCTCAGAAAGTAACATTTAGTAATTTTGTCGCAAATCTTTCGTGACTCGCAATACAAATTAGGTACCATACCCTTGGACAGAACAGAAACAGAGGTTATATTAATTAACCACCACCGCGGTCTGTGAGTCACGTCTGCGAAACGCCGCATGGGTCGAAATTATGCGCTTATCGATCGGCCAGTCATAATTTTAACAAGCTTGTAAGGCAATTTTTTATTGTCACAATTTGCTTTACACAATTAAAGCCGTAGCACAAATGACCATTTTTTTCAAGTGAAACCGATCTCCAAGAAAAAGCCCGAAAATTTTGGTGCGCCAAGGCAATGCGCATCGGGTCGGTAACGTGACATTCTGGTGGACATCTGTCGGACATTCTGTCATAAATGTAAACAAGTCTCCATCTCATTTTTCTTCATATACCGGTATGTCTCTATCAGATAAGTATACCGAAGATATTGAGGAGCAACACTGCCGCACCTCGGAGTCTCTGAGGTGGCAGAATTTTAAGGACTCGTTCAAGCGGGTCAATGTGCCAGAAGACGATGAGGGCTTTGAAGATATGGACGATATCGAACGAGCAAATCTCCTCACGGCCAAATCGCCGCTCAAACGTAAACTCAAATCGAGAAATATTAGCATGATTGCCATTGGCTCGTCCATTGGAAGCGCCTTGTTTGTCGGGTCTGGCTCGGCACTTAGCACCGGAGGGCCTGCTGGTATTTTGATCACGTGGACCATCACAGGCTTTGCCATTTTCACAACTATGCAAAGTTTGGGAGAACTTGCCGTGACTTTCCCGGTGAGCGGTGGTTTTAACTTGTATGCCAGTCGGTTCATAGATCCGTCTGTCGGATTCGCTGTAGCATGGAACTACTTCATCCAGTTTTTGGTATTGCTTCCGCTAGAGCTTGTCAGCAGCGCTATAACGATGAAATTCTGGAACGCTTCCATCAACGCAGACGTGTGGGTGCTCATATTCTACGTTGTGGTGTGCTCGATCAACATGTTTGGCGTGCGTGCGTATGGTGAGACCGAGTTTGTGTTTTCCTTCATCAAGGTCATCGCCGTGATTGGCTTCATCATAGTGTCCATTGTTTTGGCCGCCGGAGGGGGGCCCAGTGGTCACTCACACGGCGCAGAGTACTGGCATCATCCCGGCGCGTTTGCACACGGGTTCAAAGGAGTGGTTTCCGTGTTTGTTACCGCCGCATTTGCATATGCTGGAGTTGAACTTGTGGGTCTTGCGGCCGCCGAGTGTGAAAACCCAAGAAAGTCGCTTCCGCGGGCCATCAAGCAGGTGTTCTGGCGCATCTTGATGTTCTACTTGGTCTCCTTGACCTTGATCTGTTTTTTGGTGCCATACGATTCGCCCAGATTGCTTGGTGCATCGTCTGTCGACGTCACCGCGTCTCCCTTTGTGATTGCCATTGAAGAGGGTGGTATCAGGGGGTTGCCTCACGTGATGAACGCGGTGATTTTGATCTCGATCATCTCGGTGGCCTCCACTTCTGTTTATGCCTCGTCAAGAACGCTCACATCGTTGGCCGAGCAGGGCTTGGCACCCAAAATCTGCTCGTACGTCGACCGCGAAGGGCGACCCTTGGTTGCCATCACCATCTGCAACATCTTTGCGTTGTTTGCGTTCATCGCTGCCAGCGGCAAAGAGAGCGAGGTTTTTGCATGGCTCTTGAGCATTTCTGCCTTGAGTTCGATTGCTCTGTGGATCTCCATCAACTGGGCCCACATCCGCTTCAGGCGTGCGCTCAAAGTGCAGGGCAGAGGCGTAAACGAACTACCATTTGTCGCTCAAACCGGCGTTATCGGCTCGTACTTGGGTGGCTTGATTTTCATATTGGTGCTCGTCGCTCAGTTCTGGCTTTCGCTTTACCCAGTAGGCGAGAAGCCCAGTGCTGCCGGGTTCTTCGAGGCCTACTTGGGAGGCGTAATCTTGATTCTCTTCTATGTGGGACACAAAATCTGGAAAAAAAACTGGATCCTCCAGATCCCCGCCAGGAGGATTGACATCGATACAGGTCGGAGAGAGACCGATCTCGAGCTCTTGAAGGAGCAGATTCGCCTGGAAAAAGAGATCCTTTCGCGCAAGCCATGGTACTTCAGGTTCTACCATCTCTGGTGCTAATGAGCGATGGCTCACAAGGTGAAGCGTTTGTGAAAAAGATGTTCGAGAAAGGCTGTTTTGGCGAAGTGCATTCATCAACTCACTTGGAATTTGGTTTGGCGCAGGAGCAGAAACATCTTCTGATGTTGTTCTCGCCTTTAAAGGGGGTCTCTGATCCTATATTCTATAGGAATGTATAGCTTGCTGTTTATTATATCCCGTTATAGACCTTGATCTCCTTCACAATAAAGGGACAGAATGTTCCTGATCATTTTTGTATATACCCTCTCGAATCGAAATCTTCAGAGATACGCGGCATACAAACCACTAGAGTCTCACAGATATTCTCTCCAATAGCCTTCCAAGATCAGATTATGGACGATTCTAGGCATATCTTCATTGAGAGGTTTTCTTTTTGTTTGTCAACTTTATCTTTCTCTCTTCAGAGGACGTACCGATTAGCAAATCAAAACCTCATTACTATGGGCGACAATTTGACTAGTTCGGTAGCACTCACTCAAAAAAATCGGCCCGAGCAACGTATCCGTCAATGATGAAAGAGATGTGCGTATTTACTGTTTGAAATTGGTCGAATCTCTGAGGTAGAAATGGTAAACATTGTGAGTGTGTAAGCCCCTTTGTCTTGGGAGTTTGAGTGCTTCTTATTTTCACGGACAATATCTGACCCGAGGCAAAGCATTCTCCGGAGAGAAGTGACATGGTTGGAAAAGCGTGGGTGTAAAAATCCTTGTTTTATTTGTTTCACGATATTCTCAGTCGTTTTGTGGGTGTCAGGTGATAAAGGGAAATTGTTATACATGCACGTATACATTATTGTTGAAGCCCTTAAAATCAGTCAACGGAACATAAACTCAATGAATACGAGGCCACGCTTTTAACTTGCTTCGTTTATTGTTCTCCGCTACGAAGTCAGGCTATAAGCTAGGTGAAAGTGGGCCGCTTCTTCCGGCCTCAAAGTAGTACTGGACGGTGTATCAAAACTATCTTTGAATAATCGAAAACACTCAGCAAGGTTCTAGCGGATTCAAAAATCTATGCATTCGGTCAAACAAGACCGGCCACAAAAACTAGAATTTCAGGATCAGAGATGACTATGACGTTGATGTTACTTTGCCACTGGAAGCAAGTCATCTGCTACTAATCATGACACTCATGTCAATATGACCTCTTGGATCATTGACAACTTTCAGTCAGCTCATTCGAAAGTTTGGATATCAGCCTGTTTTGTTCAAGCACAGGTCGATGAAGTTTGCAACCTCACACTTTGCAGCCGTTGGAGCTGTATGGGTTGGATGACTCACGATCTTCTCTCAGCAACTAATTAATTCGACCAAGCTGCCTGTGGTACCTGTCTGGCCAAGCACATTGGAAAACAAAGACGCCTGCTGAATTGGCCATTAGGGATATCTGAATGCATCAGATTCCTGAAGGAGTGTGGCTTGCACAGGTGGCTGGTTTTGATGACTTGCTGAAAAAACGCTTGATGTGGGCCATTGACGAGTTTGCCCGCCAAAGTTTCTTGGCTGTGCTAAACGAAACCTTCGAGTCTTCAAAGGGTAATATTCAATAAAAAGGCCAGAGCCGGTGTTGAAGTGATTCAGTTGTGCACCGTTGATAACAGCAAGAGGAAAAGGTTGTTTGGGTTGACTACCTTGATATGGACACAAGTCTCACGGATACGGTCAGACAGCTCTTCGCTGCTAGTAAGCGGATGAGGGCTTAGGATATGGGGACACTTTACTCTCTGTTGAAGCACCTTCATGAATCACACGATGGGATCACCCGGGGGCTTTTGTGATGAATAGGGTTTCTGTGCGATGATAGAGTTGAATACTCAGAAATAGTTCAAAGAGTCACTTAATAGTGAGAGAAAGCTGTGTAAGCACCCATCACATGTGAGTGTGATTATTGGTAGCTTATGTCCATGTGCCATACAGGCAGGTATATAGAAAATGATACCAGCTCTATGGAAGTGGCTCCGGCCTAGATGCCTTGGGTTATAAGCTTGAGTTACGCCATGAAGACCCACCAATAGGCTAAACATTCCTCAAGCCATATACCACAATTTGTATGGCAAGGACTGGAAAGGTGCATTCCACGGCTTTGGAAGTGGCGGTAATACCTCCCAAGAAAGTGCAGGTTTAAACAGTCAGATCATGATTGATTGTGATATCTGCAAAGAGGTGATGGACATCAACAAGCCGTTTGAAGACAGGTATACCACACAAATGAGTATACCAGAGAAGCCCCGGGGCCATTTTCGACTGAAGAGCGAGTCTTTATCTTCATTGATTGTAGAACAGCTCTTACTTTCCAATTTTCTGCTAGGAAATGTGATGCATCAAAAAGCACGTTCATAAATATAATTGTGTTTGATGGTCCTGAGCGAACATTCGCCAGCAACTGTGAAAATAAAAAGACCCCGTTTGGTTCAGTTTGTCAAGGGCGAGCAAGGGCAATATCATCACCCCGCTCCGGAACCCGACTCACTGTACTTCCTAGTTTTGACCAACAAGTAACCTAAAAAAATATTTCAAAAATACAAACACAGAATCTCACTTGGCGTATTTTGTGTATGATCTCTCGTCACTCACTCCCTTGAGTAAATTCCAGTATCGCAGCACATCACCCCACAATGTGGGGTGTTAGTAAGTAGTATTTTTAGTTTTTTTGCGATATTTTTGCTAAAAAATATATTTTTCCAAAATATTTCTATTTTTATGCATATTTATTCTAGTAGTATTAGTTTTTATACAAGTAATTTTAGCATTTTTTTCAAGAAGGTACATCTCCACACTAATAGGGGAAAGCGAAAACTCCCCATGTCACAACCGATCAAAACCGTGAGAATGTCCAAACAAGGCTCGTATATTTGATCCCTATTTACTCAAATTCCAAAATACCTTCGTCGTCATGCGAAATACAGATAGGCTCTTCGTCCAGCTTATCACTAGCTTTGGAGTATGTTCTCCTCATCTCGGTCATACAGAAAGTATATATCACTCGTCCAGCTCTTCACCAGAGTTTCGCTCAATTGAGTCAAAAGGTCTTTTTGATCCCAGTCTAAATGTATGTTTTTGCGAAATACTCTGATCAATCGTGGATTGGCCTTCTTCTTCTACCTGACGATGAATTTCGTCAGATCGGGATCCGGAATAACGCCCCTCGACTTTAGTATTGGCAACATTTTAATTGTCTCTGGTAGTGATCTTCTTCTTCCGTGCACTTCAGCTCGGCGAAAAGTGACTCAGACGGCGAGGACATCGCTGGAGTTCATAAAAAGTGTCTTGCCATCTAATAGATGACGGGAAACGTAGCTCTTCGAGATCTGTAGTATTGTGCAACATTACAAGCCTCGTTTTGTCTGTTTTCGTCTAGATACATCAATGATTTAGTTTAATTTGCGATCGAAACGTTCTTCATGAAAACATTTGGTATTGAGGATTCCGATCTGAGCCATCATTGGTTTTGGGGTTTTCCTTGCATGAAGTGAGAGCTTCTGCCTCTTGTCGTATTCCGTCTTGTACTTGTGAAGAAGTTCAAATAGAGCTTCTTTAACAGCATCTAGGATGGGAGATTAAAAGCCATGTGCCCTGAGAATGTCAAATTTACGAGGATCTAGCACTGTCACGATGTCAAGATTTTTTAGAGGTTCGAAATTACAAGACCGGATATTGTGATATTGAAGTAATTTGGCACACGCGTTCGGAACCCCCACAGCTAGTAGGGATTGAGTCTCTTTGAATTGTGGATTGTTGAAACCCTCAAGTGAACTTAACATTTGCGCCACAAACGGTATTGTAAACTCAGCTGTCTGATAGTCATTGCCTTGGAGCTTTTGGTTTGTAAATAGGGCGCAAGCCCCAGAACAGTTAGAAGGTGGCTTCGAACGGCACGCTTCGCCATGTATAGTGCTTGAATATTTTTTGGGAAATAAAAATATATTTTCTGATAGCTTTTGCTAAAAAAAAATTTTTCCAGGATAATTTTATGTTTTTTTATGCTACTAGCAAAAATATATTTAAAATAAAAAACATAAATCTCACATAAAGTACTACTTACTAACATGCCTGCCCCACATCAAGAAAAAAGGCGACCTTACCCCAAACGCGAATAAACTCAATACAACAAATATGTCAACACTCGCACAAATACCACCACGCGGCTGTGCCCTTTCAGCCCTGTGCAGTGTGGCACCTGGGTGCGATCTAAAACCGCACACCCCAGAACCAACTGTGGATGCACAAGGGTGCTCCCCACGATACAGGTCTGTGTTGATGAGCGAAAAAAATGAAACCAGGCTGCGAACTCTGGCCCTCGGCGGGGTGCTCAAGTCATTCACCAAGTCCTTGAAGCCCGCCTCTGGAAGGGTGCCGGTGGTGGTCAATGCCAAGGTTGTGGGGGGAGGCTCTGATTTGCAGAAACTCCTTCACCAGCTCGAAACAGGCACGCCATCGCTGCGTGCTTCAGCCGCTGTGGATGTTACCCGGTCGGTGAAAACATACTCCGTGTCTTCCATCCCTGAAATATGGTACCTTGGTCGGGACTTGTGCGATCAGAAACATGCCTCGCCTGTACGGCGGGTGGCGCTTAAATTGATGATTGGGTGTATAGAACACGATTCTGCTGATGTCAGCAGCAGGCTTATGTACTACAGAGACATTTTGACGTTTTGTTCTGTTACCGAGACATCGCTTGGTGCTGATTTCGATTTGTTCCTTGAAGCGTTGGTGGCGTTGACCGACAACGGGAAGGAGATCCACGATCTATGCGTGTACAACCATAACAGGAACTGGACCGAGTTCATGGACATGGCGTTTGGCGCACTTGCATACTGCTTGAGTTATAAAGGTAAACAGGAGGGTAGTCTCCAATACACCGACCTTATTGTGAAGGTGGCCTCTTACCTACAAAGCTGCTTCAAATACAACTTGTCTGTTTTTGGCGAACAGTTTGTTTCCTCTATATTGCGGAGCACCATTTCCATTTCGGCACACACGCGGGAAACACGAGTTCTTTTGTGCTTGTGTGAGCTTGTCCATACGATCTCGCTTTTTGCATTAATTCCGTCTGAGTGCCATGCTGCCACAGTGGTGTATCTATGTTCGCTTGCGCCGTTGAGTCTGGAACTCCGGAATGCGTCGTGGAACACTATGGCGGGCATTTTCAAGGTGCTGCCTCTAGAAACCATAGACGTTGCTGTGAGTCGATTCCATGCCCCCGAATTACAAAACCTTGGTGACTCGGACCTCAGGAATGTTGATCTACAAGATAACCAAGATTTCAGGCCTTTGCTCTCTGCCCTAGGCTCTCTTTCCTTGTTGGAGGAAATGCTCCTAATGTGCGGATCCGATGACATCTCTGAGCCTTTCGACTTTCTGTATGGGCCTCTCTATGAAGGTTTTGTTCGGTGTGCACAACTCAATATACAAGCGATGAACAGCGGGGCACTCAGGATGTTTGACCACTTGCTAGCCTTGGCTAATGATGAGCAGCGTTGGTCTCTGCAATTACGGTTCTCTGCTCTTTTTCCTTTTCATACCTGGTATGCATCCTCGGGTTCAATCATTCTGTTGCTACTGAAACTCAGAGTCCTGACGAGTCAAGATGAAAGCTATTGGACGTCGATCTGTGGCTCCCTTCGAGAGAGAATGGAAGAAACTGAACTCCTCGCCCCAAACGATAAACTAGTTGAACTATTTCTACTCCATCCGCACTTGCTTCGCAAAAGTGAGGCAATGATGGTAATGGATTACTATCGAGAGAACAACTTTTGCACCGTTATAAACCCCGCGTGGAAGCATAATTGCCGAACTGTTCTATCCTCTTTTTTCTCGCCCAAATCAGGTGAGAACTCATCATTGGGATTGAGAATTCATGCATTACTTTTGCTAAAAGATGGGTTGGACAAGTCTCGGGTGCTCTCAAGTGATGAGTCTATCGGGCCACAGTGCGTCTCATTCATTCTCCATTCTGCGCTAGGGGACGATTGTGAAGAGGTGATCGATTATTTTCTCCACACGCTTGCTCACGATATCCTTTTAGCGTCGTCATTCGCTTCATTTAGGCCCATACTTGCCATTCTTGGGTCAGCAATCAAAGGAAACAAGACTCAGACTCCGAGGGCTATATCCTCTAAGGTCTTGATAAATTCCGTGCCAAGACTCTCGGCCAATTCGCCTGATGGTTCCGCTACAAGTGGGAGAAGCGATTTTGCCTCGAATCGTGTTTTTTTGGAAGAAGGGGCCAAACTTTTCGCTCGCCTCTTGATCGAGACGTCAACCAGTGATCCTCGGAAATTTCAGGAAATGTACGAATCTTCAATTGCCCTATTGCAAGAGCTTTTGGACCAAGGGATGTTCAAAGAGCTGCTTTTTTTGATCAGAGCTATCATAAGGATTCGGTCTACGTATGAGGGTTTCATTTTCTTTTGTGATCCGACGGACATCAATGGATTGGCAAGCACGTTTAAACGAAATAGTACTGACGATGCATTCTCCGCAAATGATACGCACTGGTGGAGCTTTCCAGAGGAATTTGCTTACTTGCCAAAGAAGCAATTCAACAAACCAAACGATCAAATCATGAACAACATTCACGAGAATGAGGCACTTATTCTCGGCGCAAACATCGTGACTCTTGACCTTTCAAAGTGGCTTAGGATTGTCAAAGCAATCTTGAAGGAGTGCCCTCACTGGGAATTATACTCGTACACCCTAGTACACTTGTGCTCGCAGTTATTCAATTTGTCTCTCTTTTGGCATCTAGAGAGGCAAGTCTTGGAGATTCAAGAGATTGTCTGTGAGCAGATCATGTTGAAGCTCCCAAAGGCGATGAGTTTCCCCTCTGATCGAAGTTTCAATAAGTCCGACTTGCAAGTGGCTCTAGTCCGAGTTCTCTCCTCACTCATTGGGTACCATGGTCTTTTTGAGAAGCAAAAGGAAGACAACCTCATCAAAACATTGCTATTTGGACTAGACTCCTGGCAGAAAACAGCCATTCCATGTATACATATGTTGACAGTTTGTTGCTACGAAATTCTGGACTCGCTCAAGAAATTTTTGATACCGATCTTGACGAAGCTTCAAACTGGCGTCACAAGCGTCGTTGCAAGCGCGTCTGCATTGGAATTTTTGATGGCATTGATACACGTTCCATCGTTGATCTCATATATCACCGAGGACGAATACAGGCAGGTGTTTGCTATTTGCTTCCGATATATCGAGCACTCACTTGATGCAATCCGAAGAAACTTTGATGAAAACGGAAATTCTCAAGAACCGAGGTATCTTGAACACGGAGCAGATGCTGAGATGGATAATACGTCCTCCACCCGAAAAACAGCGGTGGCTCCGATACTCTATCAATATTTGTTGATTGCGTCATACGCAGTAATCACTAGATGGTTTCTCACGATCGATGTGACTGAGCGATCCCGAATGAGTTCGTTCATCATCAAAAGCGTCATCTCATGCAATGGAGTAAAGGATGTAAATCAACTTGATGAGTTGACTATTGCTCATTTGGACGCCATCACGAGATTCACTTACAGCGACATTCCTCTTAAACTTTTCCAAAAGTCGAGGTCTGCACCGGCCTCCTCTATAAGTCGGTGGCTTGTCGGGCATTCCATTGTTGAAATTGTCACAGATCCCTACACCGGGGGGTCCAAGATCACTCTTCGGCGCCCTTGCGGAGTTTCGACTTTTGATCTAAGCTTGAATCAGAGTATGATTCCGGGTAATTTGGAACAAACTTCAAACAAAACATTAATGTTAAGCAGCCACTTATTGCTTCAATTGTTTCGACCCCTCGACCAGGGAACCACCTCCAAACCCGTTGCTTTATTGGATGACGCTTTCACTGAAAGGGCTATTAATGCATTCGACCATTTGCCCGTGGTTGCTCATCACAAGGCTGGTATAATATACATAGGTCCTGGGCAAACCGAAGAAGCTGAGATACTCTCGAATACTCATGGCTCGCGAGAATATCACCGCTTTTTGGAAGGCCTCGGGAAGATGGTCAAATTGGACTCTTGCGATTCTATCTATGTGGGTGGGCTTGACAAGGAGAATGGTACTGATGGAGAATATGCCTACTTTTGGAGCGACGAGCTTACGCATCTTATTTATCATACCACAACAATGATGCCCAATAGGCCGAATGACCTTAGATGTGCCTTGAAAAAGAGGCACATTGGCAATAATCACGTGAATGTGTTTTTTGATGAGTCGGGTTTACCTTTCAATTTCAACATCATCAAGTCGCAATTCAACTTTCTCAACATTGTATTGAGTCCTCATACAATGAAACACAGTGCATTTAGTACACAAGGGCGAGAGTTCTACAAGGTAATCACATACAGACGTAAAGGGGTACCAGGAATTTTCTCCACCGCTCACTTCAAGCTTATTTCTTTGGAACAATTGCCGCATTTGGTGAGAAATTTAATCATCATGAGTAACCGATTTTCTGAAATATGGCACAACCAGGTGGACGGCGTGTACACAACGAGTTGGCAGTTGAGAGTGAGACACATTGAAACGTTGAGAAGAAAAACGGTTGAATTGCAAAAACTGACTCTAAAAGAGTCGGCGACTTCTAACCTGCGTGCCAATTCGAAGAATACTACGATTTCATTTCTCGAACAGCTCCAACCTCTGAAAATTGGTAGCGAAAACTCGGAAAAATCTAGTCCCGACGAACACGCGAAGAGTACAGAACAAGATCCCTATTCGTTTTTGGAATTCAACTCGTATACTTAAGCTGAGTTATTTCTTCCTGGAAAGTATGTGCAGTTCATGAGGGGTATCCTTATCGCAACTCAACGCCTGCCATTGAGTTTAGTGGCGAAACCCAAAAGCTGACGTCTTACCACATAAGCCACTATCGTGGCGAGGCCGATGCCTTCGAACATCTTGAGTCTCGATTTTCCGGACTTGTCGCCACTTCGCGTATGCAGAACTAGCGCGGTCAGTTAAATATTGTGCGTTGTGGGGCCACATGCGACGCGTGTGATCTCATTATTACGAGAAAGGGGCTTCGCCGAACTTTAAGCAGATTTCACATTTGGGTGACGGCAGAACCACCACCAGTTCGGCGTGCATTCACCGCCAGTTCGGTGAGCTGCTTGCCTTTACATGTGACGCCCGTATACGGAATATCTTTTTTGGGAGAACCCGTGCACCGCGTCCGCGCCCACAGCCGCCCTTATCTCCTCGCATCTGAGCAGCGGGCGCCACGGTTCACCTTTGCGCGAGCAACCTCGCGCTGAAATTAATCCGGAGAAATGTTTGACGGCGAAGCTTAAAGCAATTTAGTGAAGCAAAACAAACGTGCGCTAGACTTTGACGATTGTTTTTAATGCTGCCTCTCCCTCTTTGCTACTCAGTCGAGTCTTTATATTTCATTCTGAGGTTTTCTCAAAACGTTCTTCATTGTCCGGTACAGAGCTTCAATTTTTCCACGCAATCTCCGACTCAGGCTTTCGCAATCTCATCGACAATTGTCGCCACTGCTTCGCTATTATTAAACGAAGCCGCACCAGATTGAAGATCTCAAATTTTTGATTTTTCCACATCAAAATTTTGTAATGTCAACGGCTATGATGTCTGCGCCCGAATGGCAAAAGTTGACTTTTGCGGCCCTCCAGTCGGTCAAAACCACTCTTAATAGAGAGTCCGATGCACTCAAAAACCTTTCAACCCATTATCAGGAGAATATCGACACCCAACTTGACATGATCAACAGTATAGGAATTCTTTACGACACACACAAAAAAGGTGGGAAAATTGTGTGCTGTGGTATTGGTAAGTCCTACAAAATTGCGACTAAGGTAGTTGCGACGCTTAAATCTTTGACCATCAATGCCGACGAATTACACCCGGCCGAGGCGCTTCATGGTGACCTCGGCTTGTTACGTGATAACGACTGCTTGATATTTTTCACTGCCAGCGGAAATACGCCCGAGCTCATTCTGTTGCTTCCTCACATAAGTGTCAACATTCCAATTGTACTTCTTTCGTGTTCGAAAGAATCGAAATTGGCCAGACATCCGCAAATCACAAGCCTTTTATACGCGGAGTTGCCCGAGCACTTGAAGGAAACCGTCATCCATGGAATCCCTGCACCCACGGTTTCTGCCACTTTATCTTTGGTTTTGGCCGACGCCGTGGCTCTCGCCCTTGGCGAGATGGTCGAACTTGATCACATGGTCAGAAAAAAGACGTTTTCGATGAAGCACCCTGGTGGTTCTATCGGCTCCGACCTCAGTCACTTGAATGACAACTACAACCGAATGAGCTCATCTTCATCCTCAGTTTCTGGGTCATTCGGTAGCTATACGTCTTTGTTGTCGCTCGACCAATTTCGGGAATGTCTTCCAAGCTTGTCAGCGACGACGAGCGTTTCCGAAATAGACGAAGCGGTGAACACCAACTTCGACCTATCGGCAGCCATGAAGAAGGGAACCGCAACACATCAACAGGTTAGCAAGTCCGACCTTTTGAACTGGACCGAGCTAGATCTTCTAAGGAATGTTGCGCTCTACGATAATATTTCTTTCAGCGACGACCTGAAGTTGTACACCTCGGAGAGCTCCAAGGTGCGGTCGTTGTATAAGAGCATATCAAGCCTGCCTGTTGGGTTTTCCAGCATGAAAGAATTTCTTTCGATATTCAAAGAGATTGAAGGCGGTGAGAAGGATGGAAAAACTGCCGTGACAGCCTAGGTAGCGGCTATAATTGGCGATAGAGGCCAACCTGACATATACGATTACGATTTTTTTATATGGTTTTTTTTATGTTTGATTTAGCAGGAGGATGTTTCAGTATTATTTGCCATGTATATATATACAATTTAGACTTTGGCAAACAAAGGGCGAGCTCTGTGGCTCCGAAATGCAGCTACTCAGTCTCCACCAAGGCAGTTTCGGCAACTGCAATCATCTTCTCAACAGAAGCCAAATGCTTGCCGTAGTTATTCTTCGAGGAGAGCTGTTTAAGGTATTGCCTTAATTTGACTACAAGTCTCCTCTTCTCTTGACTCTTGGGATCGAACCCTTCAACAAGCTTCTGGATCACGTAATTCGCGTACTGGTCTTTCATCATCAAGGCCAACGGAGACTCGTCATCCACGACTTCTTTGTCGGTGTCCTCGTTTCCTACCATGACTTCATTGAGTATACGCTGTCTCTGCTGGAGGGAACCATGTTTGATACACTTTTCGATCACGTTGGATGCGAACTTATGTTTCGAAAATGTGACGATAGACTCAAGTGCAACGCGAAGGACCTCTTCTTGATCGGCCGGATCGCCATGCTCGAGTATGTGCTGGATCACGTAGTTGCCGTATTGATCCTGAATCAAGTAGAAAGTAAACTTCTTGAGTTCCGCAAGAATGAACTGTTGGTCCTCGGGATCCGAATGCTCTAACAACCTCTGGATAACGCGGCATCCATAAGGGTGGGTCGATAGGTGGTAGATCTGGTTTCTCAAGCTCTCGAGTATGAAGCGAACGTTCTCGAAGGGAATCTTCTCTATCGATTTCTGGATCACGTGGTTTCCGTTTTGGTCTTTGGCGCATACGAGAACATTCTCTTGTAGTTCGTTGACGATGTCGATCTGGCCCGCAAGGGGTATGTACTCGAGCGCCCGCTGGACGACACGACAGCCGTACATCTGTAGAGACAACTCGTAGACATTGGTGGCCATGCTCTCCAGAAGAATCTGCTTCTGAGTGTCGGAGCCGTGCTCAAAGAACTTTTGGATGACGTAGTTTCCAAAAACATCGGTCATCAACTCGTACGAAATGTCGCGGATCTCGTTGAACGTGATCTCCTTTTCCTCTTCAGAAGCGGTTGGGAGCTTCTGCTGGATGAATCGAGACCCGTGTTGGTCTTTGGTGAACTCCACGACATGCCCGTAGATATCCTTCAAGAAGTACTCCTTACCCTTCGGGTTCGAGCGCACCTCTTCCAACAAAGGCGAGCGATAAATGTGGTGTGCCGACTTTCCCCCGCTGACCGCCCCTCGGCCCTGTTTGCCCTTCTTGCCTTGGGCCGCTGCAGGAACACTTTGTGTGTTTGTGCGGGCACTAGTAACAGGGGCTGCTGCAGCCTTTCTGGGCTTGTTTGAGACCTTGATATCGGGAGAATTACGGGCGTGTTGGCCGTCTATCGGAGGCAGAGCCGCCTGTGGGGGGCCCAGCAGAGGTACGGGTCCGTACATCAGATAAGGATTAAAAGGCTGGAACACAAATCCGGGCGCTCCCGGGTGGAAGGGCCGGTTCATCAACCCGATCCCGGGCAACCCGGTGGGTTTGGGCTTTTCGTTTACTTTTGGAGACCCCGACTTGGACGGTGTTTGGCTGTCGTTTCCTTCAGCCACCACATTATTGGCTGCCTCGGGGTCCATCACGGGCATGGGCGCCGGATACGGCATCATCCCGTACATTCCGTCCATAAACGGGGCTCCGTTCATCATGAAAGGCGGTGGGCTAACCGGAGGGAAAAACGCCCCATTCCGAGGAAAGGCATTCGGAGGGTGTGGCGCTCCATCGAGAAAATGGTTGAAAGTCTGGTGAGGCGTGAATGACGTGGCCGTGGCCGGGTTCCAGAAACTCTGGTGCTGGTGTTGCGAACCCTCGGTCCCGGTGCTGGTAAGCCCATTTGTCTCCACACTCGACATCACCGCGTTGGCCTGGATCGGCGAATTGTTGTTATAGTTATCGATCTTCTCGCTGATCGACTGGTGCCGAGACGTACGCGCGGGCATGTTGAGGTTCTCATTCATGGACCCGTGCGGAGAGATATTGAACGGTTTCATCGGCGCCAGATCGTTTGTGAAACTGGTCCGGCGCGACCCCACGTGGTTCCCGTCAAGCGCCAAGGTGCCCAAACTACTAGCGAGCTCGATTTCCTTGGTGGCGCTAGCTATCGAAGAGAACTTAGCGAGAAAACTCTCCTGAGGAGGGTGTCTACTAGCTATTCCACCACTAATCGACGCGGTTCCAAGCGGAAACCCCAGCGTGGCTTTCGCGGGCGTCGGGGCTGCAAGAGAATGGGGTCCGCCCGTGCTGGCAGCATACGAGACGTGGGCAAGGCTCGACTTGAAGTCGAACAAGCTGCCTTCAAACTCACCACTATCAGTGAACGAGTAACTGCGGTGTTCAGGTCTGGGCGAGGAGAACATATCGGGCACCTGGGGCTCGCCCAGCTCAAAGACGGATCGGTAATTGCTGGCCATGTTCGGACTGGAGGGGTCGGAGGTGCTTGACCAAATAGTTTCCGAAGGCATGATATGTACAAGTATGGATGTGCCCTGTCAGAATACTGGGGTACTTCAGGCGGTGCTTTTTTTTATACCTAAGCTCTTTTAAACTTCTGTAAACTATTTCAAGTCGACTTGGGCTATGGATTCAATTTCGATCGACACCCGGTAAATCTGGCAGTGTTGGGCCGAGAACAGAATGTGCCACAATGGCAGCGGGTCTCTGGTTTGTGAGATCTCGGGTTGAGCACCAGCAGGTTTGAACTTTCCAGGCAAACGGGCAAATATTTGCTGGTACAGTGTTTGCGATACAGTAACAATGGTCTGCGGGATCAGTCAAACGCAATCCAAAGAAGATATGTGGATCAGTACGAGTTTTGTATTAGAGGCAAAATCACACGAAATGCTAGGCTGCCAGAGCGAGCCGGTGCCTCTTCTGCAGGATGTCTAGTATTGTGGATGATTTCTGAGCGACCAAGCAGAGTACGCCTGTGAACGTTTGTGAAATTTTTGGTTTGTGAGATTTTAATATTAGGGAGAGATATTCTTGAAAGACGGTTAGCGTTCAAAAAATAAGAGATGATTTTCGAATTTTGGCAGGCGTTTCTTGATATGTTCGTTTCTGAGGTTGGTGCAGGCTGAGGCTTATAGAGAGATGATTTCAGTGGGTTTTGTCACTACGTCATTTTCAATGGTTGTCTTGAAATTCTTGTGGACTTTCTTTTCAAGTACAAAAAGCTTACAGAAACAAATTCCACAAACTTTAGTCAAATTCACGTTTTAGATTATCGGACGTGGCTTTCACCATATCAGCAGATAATATCGCTCACTCCACAGCTATTGCTTCCGTATTGGTAGCATCAATAGAGCAGGTGGAGCATAATTCGAAATCACAAAGTTCATTAAAAGTAGAAGCGAAATAACTCCAAACAGCAAAAAAACCTCATGACGATGTAAATTTATGATAATTTGCCACTCTCAAATTAAGCTAGCCTACTCTATTACGTAGCACTCTGCCGCACTACTCACATGCAAGACGGCCCGGTCCAATATCAAATCCATCTCCATCCTCCTCTGACAACTGCCATGTCCCGTGGACCTCGTACTGCCCATGACAGACTACTAAACCTTTTTTATAAGAAGGCTGCACCGCAAATCAAGCCGAGGATTCCTCTCGTGAAGAGAGTGCTATACGAGCAGGAACCCAGCAGTGAAAATACCACCAAATCTGCACTTGAAGACTTGATGGAATATCTGTGGAACCGCAAGCCCATAGAACAAGCCATTGATGACGTGTGCCAGAAAAACCCAGAGGCGCCCAAATCGAACGTGCTACGGCTCAATTGCAAAAACGCGTACGTTGGCAGATCTGACTTGATCAATCTCTTCCCAGTGTCTGCCGAGCGCCACTACCTCTTGAAGGGCTCTCTAGAGAAGGGCTTGGACTTCCACTATATCAAAGCAAGAAACCCGATTTCTCTTTCGTTTCTTGCTACCTACTACCTCGTGTTCCCCAACTTCAACCAAGCTTGTGTGTACTACCTCGAGACGGTGGGAAAGGTCGTCAACGGCCTCGATCTCAACTTGCACTTCACCAGTCTCAACGAGGGCGTGTTGCGCCGCATGGCATCGCCTTACCTCGAGAACCCGGCTCCCATCGAGAATTTCGAGCATGCGTCCCAGAACTTCGGAACCACCAAGACCACTGAGATTTTCAAGAACTCTTCTGCGCAATTGAAACTACTTGAGGCTTTGTCCGATTGTAATCCCGATAGATCTTTGTTTCGCGACCGGGATCCGGACCCCATCTACAACATTCTCGGGTTATATCTGGGGCAAAGGTACAGAAACCGCCTGGTGATCGTACGCAACTTGCCGTTTGGAATTACCGCACCTGCTCTCGAAAGCTTGCTCTGGACCTATGAGTTTGAAAACGAGCAAAACCCGCAGTCCTCGATCACAAACTTGTACTCCAATGCGGCTACCCAGGTGACGTTGGCTCTCCTAAAGTTCAAGGACCAAAAGAATGCTCGACGATTTGTGAGGAACTATCATGGCCGCAAGTGGGACAACGTGTCCAACAGGAAAGAAAAGCCGCTTTACGAGCCCATCCTTTGTGAGATCGCAGACTAGCTTTGAAAGTTCTCACGTATCTTGATCAAAGCTTTTCCAGCTCGTGCGCACAAGCTTATAACGAGAAGTGTTTGAGCTCGAGGTCAGCGGCGCAGCATCAGCATACGACAAAGGGCTTGCCTTCGAACTATCGACAATGGTGTACTTCTCCCA
Source organism: Metschnikowia corniflorae (assembly GCA_030581935.1). Lineage (NCBI taxonomy): Eukaryota > Fungi > Ascomycota > Pichiomycetes > Serinales > Metschnikowiaceae > Metschnikowia > Metschnikowia corniflorae. The sequence goes on from JAKTWD010000571.1 coordinate 47,836, forward strand.
TATTTTCTTCTTTGTCCACGTCAAGATGATAGTGTCATTTCCCGACCAGCCGATCACAGCAGTATCATCGTCGAGGCCCGAGTCGGAATCTACGTGGTACTGAGTGGTGTTCACCGAACAAAATGACCACGTGGATTGGAAGTAGTTGAGCATGGGAAGTGGTAGGCGCATCCTATTCAAAACGTGCTGCCGATTGGCGGGGACCTCCCGCGAAAGCTCACCATCTCCCAATAGATCTGATGTGGGGGTCGCGGGCGGTATAAGATTGAACACATGAAGAGTGTTTTTGTCGGACAACACCGCGAGATTGGCGTCATTTGCCGAGAATCTCATCGAGGTGATCACGGCCCTGTCTATGCCTCTCCTAAACTCGAAAATGAGGGCGGTGGTTTGCGTCGAGTGTACGCGGATAATGGTGCCGGTATCACTGGCAGATGCCACCATGGTACCAGTCCTATTCAATGCAATGAACCGGATGTTCGATTTGTGAGCTTTGACAATGCTTACCAAGTTGCGCTCTTGTCCTTCCGGAGACACATCTACAAGCTGGATTTGCCCTACTGCGCGGCCCGGAAATGCAAGAAACTGGCATTTGAGCACGTTTTTCGTACTACTCCGAGACTCTGCTTCGGAATTAGGGCTACCGAACAGAGAAGCAGAGTGGACAGATAGATCGGCGAGCCCATGGCTGTTTTCGATTGTCTCGTAGGTTGCAATCTTGTTTGGAGGGGCCGAGAACTCGTACACCACGACCTGGGTAGAAAGAACAACTACAATTCGTATCCTGGATAGCAAAACATTAAGAACCGGGCTCATGAAACTTAAACTTAAACTGGGCCTTTTCTTGAGATCGTCCCATATTATGACTTTGTTATTGGGGAACTTTGGGTTCCTGCCCCCGCCAACTAAAGCCAAGTAGTTCGTTCGATGTAGCATAGAAACAAGCCCTATTCCCGACCCCGATCCATTGGATGGCGAAAACGTGCGGCGTACGCGTAGATCTATGGGATTGGTGTTGTAGACAAGGAAGCCCTTTTCGTGCGCAATGGAAAAGCATCCTTGATCCTGATTGAAGGAGATGTGGAGAACCTTCATCTTGTGTTCAGGAAGCCGGCCGGAGTTTGTGTTCATTGTTTCAAATAAGGGCGGGTACAATTGACGAGACGTGGTTTCAAAAGACAATGATGTGGCGTGAAGGCGCTACCTAGGCGCGATCTCTGAGATACAATGGCGAATCGGAAAAGGAGAATGTATCCTTGATCCTCAGACGGTCTTGTGTGATGCCACGCACTCCCGAAAAGGGAAAACCAAAACTGGAAGATCTGGTGGAAAAAAAACGACAAGTAGTATTTTGACGGAAACGAGATCGGCAGTGCAACGGCACGAACGGGTGCCTGCCTCCAAACATAACCTCGCGCCGCACCAGCCATTTTTTTAGATCGCGTATGCTCCAATCGCGTGTCTCAGGGGTAGAATATTCTGAATGTGGAATATTGAAGCATTTTTGGCGTCTTCGTTTTTTGAAACTTTTTCTTGGGATTATCATTGGGCTTGATGTTTCACCGAGATTGAGTTGTGGCCACAAAGTTATCTCGTTCACACTTGCTCACAATCACCATAAATCCAGCCTTTCCAATGTATGGGCATAATCTTTAACGGTGATGTGAAAACTTCTCGAGAATGCCCCAGCTATCCTTGTTTCATGGTTCACACTAAGACTGATTTGTAGAAGACTCTTTAGCGTTTTTGGGCACCCCTTATCCATGTAGTGAATACGTCCTTATCGGTCGCTTGACGACGTCTGTTACATTCTGAAGAAGTCGGGCAGCGGGGTAAAATACCTCTCGTCAATCAGTCTCAAAGAATTTCTGACCCAAGCAAGCTCAGCCAGTTGTATTTCACTGGAGAAGAAGATGAGATGTCTTCTTCCAAACCAGCCTTTCGTGATCTTCCTCTTGTGTGTAAAAGTCAAGCTGTTTATAGGTATCTTCGATAGGCGGTTCATCCCTGATCTTTCGGCTGAGTCCAAGCTCATCGGTTAGCCTGACAAGTGTATTGACTCGACCCAAAAAGGTGTTTGCTAGACCATTGACTCCTCAGCGAACAAGGATCTGTGGTACAGTACGTGTCTGAGCTTTCTAGATACTCTGATCAATGGTCCACAAAGCCGTCTTTCCATCAGTTCCCACGAACAATTAATGGAGGATCATGCTTTTGTATGAGCTCGATCGAACAGGAAGGTACATCGCCCACGAAGTTACCTTTCAATTTCCCGCACAGGTCCATTATCGCGTGAAAGCTTATAAAAAGCACTTCTCCGACTGCAATAGTCAGAGGTCTTCCTGTTCTGCATGGCATGCGGGATCAGCAACGTCATCCCGCTTGGTGAAGATACACCCCGACTCGAAATATTACCATGTGAATGATGTGGCCCTGAGCAGTCTTCTTGAGAAGAAAACAACCCTAATCCCTAGTCGCTTTCGATGTCCATGACCTCCTCATCACTCGAGTCCTGGCCCCGCTTCAAGCTCTCGGCAATCGCATCCACACTGCCTTCCACCAGAAAAGTACCTCCTGCAATATCCTCTGACATATGCCTCGTTTTCTTGTTGAGAGGAGACACAAACTTGGCGTTCAAAGACGTGGAGGCAGTGAGAATGTCGGCCCTCGGCTGGCGCAGATCATCAGAGGGATACTTGCCAGCCATGGCCTCTGTGAACCTGGATTCCATGCGCGTGAGAAACAGCAGCGAATTTTTGTTGAGTTGGAGAGCTCGTTTGAGTAGATCCTGCGCGACAGGGTCAGAGGGGGATAGTGCCAACGCGTCGTGAAGCACCTGGATGGCCTTGTGGTCGTCATTCAACTTCATGTATACGAGCCCCATGGACGACAAGATGTTGCTGTCGTTATGGGGGCTCAACTTTAGCGCCTGGTTGAAACAGTCAAGCGCCTTGTATGGGTGGCTCGATCTGCGGAATACATGGCCTAGGTTCAGGTGGATCGAGATCCACGTCTTGCTGTCGGAATTGAGGTACTTTGCCGCGCCTAGGGCCTCCTGGAAAAAAGCCTCGGCTCGCTGCAACGAGTTCTTGTGGTAGTGAATAACACCCATCTCGTTGAGGAGAAGTGGGTCGGTGTTGCAGATCTGGTACGACGCCAGAAGGTACTCCTCGGCCAAGTTGATGCTGTTCATCTGTAGATGTTGCATTCCCAAGAACAAATTGGGGAGGTGGGTGCCCGGGAACAACCTGGCAGCAAAAGCGTATGCGCTGATGGCCTGTTCGTGCTCTCCTTCGAGTGCAAACGTGTGTCCAAACCCGATCCATCCTTGTCCACTATTGGGGTTGAGAAGCGTGGCCTTACTGAAGAACTTTCTAGCCTCAAGAATCCGGTGGATGGCTAGGTAGTAGATCCCGATGGCCAGCCACGTGAGTGGGTGTGACGGGTGGTTATCTGCCAACTGGTGCGCCTTTAGGAACAACTTGTTGCGCCCGCCGAGCTCGTACAAACAACTGAGATAGTTCGGGAGCACACTGAAGTTGTGGGGGTCTTGCTCCAACACCGCTTCACAAATCTTGAGGCACTCGTCGTAATTACACTTGATATAGAGAAGATCGGCGCGGCTCAAGAGCACATCGGCATTGTCGCCCAAGCGGTACTCGTCCTTCAAGATATTTTCGGCCTCTTCGAACTGGGCAATGTTCATATACTTGCTCAAACGCGACGTGTATAGGAGCTTGATGAGCTCGTCGTTATCATCTGCGTCGGCGTAATTGAGCTGGTTGATGAACTCCCACTGCTCTTTCGGCGACAAATAGTCGTTGTTTATAAGCTCGTTGAACGCCTCAAAGCACTTGACGTCGACCATGACCGCCTCTTTATAAGCCTCTTGAGCCTTTTCATAGTTGCTTTGATTAGCGTATACTAGGCCCCGGAGGTAGCACATCGAGGCCTCGAGACGCGTTCCGCCGTCCGTATTCTTGACCGTATAGTTGGCATCCCTGAACGGATTGACCTCGCCCAAAATATCCAACGCATCGTCCCATCGCTCAAGCTTTATTAGCGCATAAGCCGATAAGTACCGGCACCCGAGCGACTGTTCGAATTCAGGCTTGCTGGAAAGAAGCTTGTATGCACGCAAGAAGTTGCCTCTATTGAAGTGGACCTGGGCGAGCCAAAACGCGTCGTTGGCGTCGTTGGTGAGTGACAATATTTTATCGCCAATGAACTCTGCGGTCTCATAGTGGTGTTGCATCAACGCATCGTGTCTCCAGAGCCGGAGTTTTTCCGCTCGAGTTAGCGGTTCGTCTCCGTTTCGGGGCTCATTAATATTTCCCTGGCCAAGATGCCCGCTGATGTTATCGGGGTCGTAGAACAGAGACAGAGAAGTTCCTGGGGTCTCAAACAAGTTATTGTGCGGGTTTGGGGGAGTGATGAACACGTTTTGCCTGCGGCTGGCGACCTGCGGCGAGATGAAAAGCGTTGAATTGTGCTGCAGAGGCGTTTTTTGGGGCTGCACCATTTCCGCCTTTTTCTCTTTTTTTGGTTGTTTGGAGAATTGGGAATGTATGATTTACATGAGTTGGTGTAGCAGCTTCGCAGCCGGTTGGTGTATTTCGCGGCCGGAGTTGAGAGCAGTAATAGTGGGTTTGGGCGTTAATGATGGGGAGATGTGTTTTTTTTTTTCTTTTTTTTTTCAGGTGATTCTGATTTTTTCAACTTAACAAAGAAACAAGGGCCCGGATTCTCGAGAAGCCAGAAAGGAGTACTGGTGTCGTCGTGCTCCAGTGTAGCCTTATTTGCAGAGTTGTGGTTTGTATCGTATACGATTCGTAACTATGAATCAATCGTATTACGATAATTCCGAAAGTCGTGTCTTGGCTAATAATAACAATCAACCCTAACGTTTTGCAAGGGGAGGCAGCCACGAGAGCTAATGTACCCCAGGTGTTTATATCTATTAGTAGTCAACATGCTTTGCAAGGCCTTTTGCAAGTTTCAGAAATTGACTCGACGTGTGAGGATCGAGATGAAGTTGCCTTCTGAAAAGTACCGCAACGAATCCAACTTGGATCATTCATCGAGCACCACTGTACTTCCTAGCATTTCATTTTTGTCACCTTTGTCCCCTGGTAATTTATATCACTCATCTGAACGCGAAGTTTGTGGCACAGGTTTTCGGTAATGCTTTCAGAATTTTCTTGACAAAAGTCACTGACGTCGTCGAACTCAAGGTTGTTCATGTCCTCGACGGAGTTTTCGGAGACCTCGCTTGAACTGCCGCCTCGTCGGCCGGCTCATCGGTGTCTTCGTCTTCACACTCAGTGTCCACCTCTTCGTTTTCAATCCGATCCCGGCCATTCCTTTTAAATAGCTGAAAGGGAGTGAGTTCTATGGGACCGATAATATACAAACTAACTCAAGTTAATGTCGACTTAAAGGTGTTTCAGTGCTTAAGTCTTTCCGATTCTCTCATGCGATTCTTTTACCAACTTTCTGTCCCTAGCTGCCAACGTGTCGAAACACCGAGATCGTTGAACCACCCAAAACCTGAAAAGCCTAGCAACATCGAAGTTCAAAGCTATAACATAGATGTGTCCTCGGATAATACGTAGTGCCTAAATTTCTTAACAATATATGGTAAGCCAAAGCATTCTAAAGATGCTTGATAGTGGTTGTCTCCAACTTGAACTTGCCATGCAAATCCGGGATTATCACGTCGTACGAAGCCGTGTTAGCTTCTGGGTCATTCCCATCTGCCTCAACATGTAAAGTTGCCACCAAAGATTCGCTGAAGATAGGATACCTTGTCTCTCGTCGACTTCTTGCTGTTTCAAAATATCAGCATCACGATCAAACAAGGAGCTGGGAAATTTTGAGCCTCCAACCTTGTCTTTGTAAAATGGTGACTGTTTCACCAAAATCAAGTCACTCCAGTTTCGTTTATTGAGAAACTGATGATTTTCCCTTTCTGTACCATCAGGGTTGGTCGTGAAGATTGGCAACACGTCTTCGTCAGTATATTTATCGTAACGAGCTTACCTATATATTTGAGAAAGACCAACTCTGCCTGCAATTTGGTTCTCTTCTTTGCTAATATACGTTTATTGTAGAAAATGAAGATTCAGATAGTGTTGACATGGAGAAGCCCACCATCTGTGTTGCATTGTCTACGACTGCCGAAACCCCCCGTGCAATCTACGAATTCGTAAGTTTCGTAACTTGTAATTACGAAATGACTGGTCATCGTAATCGTAATGAAATTTTCAAAAATCAGCGTAAATAGCAATTACGATTACGATATTTACGATATTTACGAATTACCCTCAACTGTGCTTATTGGTGGGTGCACATCAGTGTTGAGGCGCGTCGTAAATTCATCGTAAATTTCGTCAAAGTTAACGATTTTTCGTAATCGTAGCTTCGCTAACGACATACTCTTCGTTAGTAATAAAATTGTAAAATTTTACAGTACACTTACGATTTTCCGGCAGAATACAAGGTGTGCAGGCTGGCTCTGATTGGGTGGTTCCATAGAAAGCAAGGAACTATGAACATGGACTTTTGCAAAAGTCAAGTCACAATAATCAAGTGCCAACAAAAGCGTCCAACACTTGCGTTGTGTTTTTCAAGCAATTCGCTCTCGAGCGTCTTGTCTATTTTCATCTGCATTTGTGAAATATTCAATGACACGAGGATCTTCTGACATCCTCCAAGTCTAGAACTTAGTACGCCTCCTGATTCCATACCTTCCCCATCCTTCCACTTATACATCAGCCGTGTTCCAATTTGGTTAATTCATAGTGGAACTAACCTATGTATATCATAAAGGTGAAATAGGTGTAAAGTCGAAATGCCAAAAGTGCACAGTGTCTTACACGCATTTCAGATATATAAACACTTCCACTCTATCTCATCATATCCGAACTAAGCAAGCCGTACGCTGAATTCCAAGAGTGGGCAAGCTCATGAAGACATTAAGGATGTCAGATTGAATAATTGGAATTTACTAACCCTGTTGATGGGCTAGAACTTTGGGGCCAACACATAACCGACTTTTACCCCAGGGAGGACAAAATGCTGTCAAACTTTCCCAGGAGAGATCAAGTGAAGTGTGATCTACAAATTTTCAAGCCAAACTTATACACATGATTGTGACCAACAACCTCTCATTTAACTTCCGTGACAATCCTGTCACTAATCCTGTGTATTGCTTAAGTTCAAGATAGCTGCAAGCGTGTCAGCTTTAGGCCAGAAGATCAAGTGGACGGCCGTGTGCAACATCAATCGCCGTGCCCTTTTGATTTCCCCGTACTTGTTGTGTGAGACATTGCCGTTGATCTCGGATGTGAGCGGGCCGATGACTGGTTCTATGAAGATGAAGGGGAGATGGAAAGGCGGTCATTTTGTGCACTCTTAGCCGATTTTCCCGCTTGTTTTGTACCCTGTGCAAGAAAAAATGCAAATATTAGGCTTTTTGAGTACATCAGCTGCGTGGGCTCAATATGAGCATCGATCTTGAGAAAGTCTACCTCGAAATTTTCTTTACTGTCGTTAATAATGCGCTCCGCATATCGCGCCATGCCTATGTTTCCTCCAAGCTGGTGCCAAAATTAGACCAGATCAGGATGCCATCAACACCCGATAACCAAAATTCAAACAGCGCTTTCCCCTAAATACAGCCCCACAAACACACCTGAATCGAAAAAATGACCAAACAATCAAAAAATTGCTGAAAATCGCCGGGGTGCAAACTGCCCACCTTCGCTGGTGTACGGGCCTGCAATCTCCAGTAAGCTCCATGGCTGCAACCGGTTGCAAATCTCAGTGCGCATCTGTTCATAAACCCGTCAATCTTGCCAGATTCTTTACAATGTCTGATTGGCTGATAATCCTGTCACTAAATCCTGTCACTAAAAATACTCCAGGAATGAACCACAAAATACATCGCGTTCGCTGATCACAAAGACGCCTTACAAAAAGTACTACGCAAATGTGGAAGCCTTGAGAAAGGAGCTTGCTATGAATGAGGGCCAGTTCGCTCTTACACTTGATGAGTGGAAAGCCCGTGATCGAAACATGTGTTTGAGGATCACATTTAATTTCTCGATAATTTTTATGAGCTCAAGAATTATGTGGTTGGATTTGGGGTGTTCAAAGTGAAATCCCTAACAGGAGGAGTCTTGCTGGGGTTTGTCCAGGACGTTATCAAAAGTTTTGGTAAAACCGTATTATTCTCGGTCCTGAGCTTTCTACTTGACAAAATCAAAAGTGGGAACGTCAAGTATGATGGGAATTTACCTTGTGCCGGTCGCGTATTGAACCTTTCCACAAATGTCACTTTGAATTACACGTTTTTCAGGAAGCTGGATTCTAGACCGTTTGTTAAGAGCAACCTGAAGATTGATGGAAAATCTCCCTTCTCGAAAAATATTTCAAATCGAAGGAAGCTACTACCAATCTCATTCGAAGGCTTGTGAAAGTTTTTTTTTTTTTTTTCAAAGGTGAAAGGTGTTCGAAATAATTCATTTTTTCAGACAACGTTCGAAAAACAGGCCGAGATACGAAGATTGCAAGACAAGCCAAAAAGGTCCGGAAACTCTGATGTCTGAAGAATGTTTTTGAGTGAAAGTCTCTTTACACTACTTTCCATCGAGCAGGAGTTATGAGAAAGGCTAGAGATAGATGTTTTATCTTGCTCTATAGATGTTTCAGAAAAAATAGAACAACGAATAAAGTAGAGAAGAGTCACAAAGATTCCTAGTTTGGCGTAGGTTGAAGCGCGTTATCAGATGCTCAAAAGGAATCACTGATGATCTTTGCTTACGATACGGCACTCCATGAAATTGAAATGACTAACAACACAGGATTTATTAGAATTAGAAACGGATTGAGAAAGGTAAAAGCACCAAAGCCGGCTGTAGAAAATAGAGTATGTTTAGCCGAAGAGAGAACGCTCACTAAGCACGTCTATTGGTTTGGGCAATAATTACCCCACGGCACCCCATTCAATTCCTTATTTAAAGAAGCCCAAAAATGCAGAATTGTTGTTGAGAGTGCACACGGCAATATTCCCCGAAACATTTCCAAAATCATCTGTTACTCTGCCGAGGTTCCATGCAGCGATCTTGTGCCCCTAGCGACAGTCTGAGCAGGGCTGAATAGGTGGGTGTTCTCGAAGATGCTCCTTCCGCCTTTAATGTTTTACCCGTGTGCAAAAAAGTATGTATATCTGTAATGAAAATAAAACTCGCTGGCTTTGGACATTCAAAATAATACAGGGGGCTTCCTCATTTCAGAAAGAAATCAATTAATTATTGGCACAAGTTGGGCGCCTCGATAAGAAAGACCAAAAGCATTTGGGTGTCGAAAGTTTCGAAATTAGCGAACTCGAAGGACAAATCTTAGGGAATTTGTACCGCACTTCAAAAATGTTTGAAGCCCAACCCTTCATCTACAAGCCAGCAAAGTATCTATCGGCTTGACCATCCCTTATGTTCATAACCATCTCGAGAACGTTAGAGGTTTGAACACGGAACTGCTCAAACACTCAAATCCGTATCTTGCCCGAGGACTCGATGCGTTTTACACAACGCTTCATGAATACTTTCCCATTCATGAAAAGATCCTGTGAACATGATCCCAGACTCAAGCCCATGTTTTCGAACAAATCGATTTTGCAGGGAATATCATTTCTGAGATTGAATATTATTTGCAGATTGTTCATTTACCCCATACAAACAATTTGAAAAAGAATCGGTATCTCGAGAAGCACTAAACAAGCCTCAAATTCAACTTATCGCTAAGCGTGATAGCTCCGGCTGGTTTCTTGAAGACGAACTTACGTCTTGTTTAAATTCAAAAAGAGAGTTGAGAGTCAAACAGCCCAACCACTTTTATCGAGATCGAGGAAAATATTTTCCTGTGCTTTCTAAAATGGCCAAGAACTATTTATCAATTAGCTATGTCTGCGCCTTTTGAAGCATTTCATCACAAATGGGCGATGTGGTTTCAAAGAAAAAAAAGGAATTGCTAGCACGTAGAACAAAGATTTTGGCGTTTCTCAAGTATTGGACTTATTCTGTCGGCTTTGAGAAGATTTAGGAGAGATCGAAGACATGAGTGAAGACCCGGGAGACCTGGATGAAGTGCTGGGCGGAGAGAAACAAGTGCTAGATGAAGAGCTCTTTTAGGCGAAAGGAAGCAGGTGATCATATCAAAATCAAATGTTGGGGTTAAAATATACAAATGTCGTGTACAAATAAAGGTTATCATGATATAAAAGAGAGATCCAGAGAGCTTTGGTGCTGAGTTTTCTCGTCCATTTTGAAAATTGTGAAAAAGACGGACAACTCCATAACAAATAGATTTCATCGTAAATCCTTACGACGAGTCATTCTCGGAAAAAAGAAGGTCAATACAGAAAACATTGGGAAACTTTGCTGGACTGAATTTCTCTTTGATTCGTCAGGTTTCTTCTTCGAACACTTGCAGTGGATCTTTTCGTCGAATGAACAGTTATACCTAGAAGCGTGGAGGAAACTAGTTCAGGGAGAAAGGGTTGCCGTCAAAGACATTAGAGTAAAAGCAAGATCGCACAAGGAAGTGTTGCAACTCATTAATTCCAAGATTCATTTGGGTTTGCCACCGTCCACTTTCGTCATCACAGTAAGTGAATCCCGACTTATAGCAAACGCACCTTTCAAATCCAGCAGTAAGGATAAACAAAGTAAGCTCCCGGTGATTCAACCTAAAGCTTCTTGGAAATCTGCCCAGAGGTGCGGGATCTCACTCGATGGAAAAAGTTCTGGAAAGTTTTTCAAAGAAGAATGGATCAAGAGGAGTGATCTCACGGCTCTTCACCAATCCAACACAGGGATGCATGTCCCAGTGCATGACTCCAAGGAGCGCACGGACCACCAGTGCCTCCTTTGTGGACAAACGGTTAATCAACAAGTCATTCGAAGTCATTTATACAACTCTTGTGATATCTCAAAATCGTGGTGAAATCAAATCGGCATGACCACAAAGATGCACTTGAGTGAGATGCTTGCTCCGACAAATACCACATTAACCATCCTACGCAACCTCATTTGGTTTGTGAAGGTTGTACGAAAAGTTTACCTACGTAGGGTTCGGGAGCACCAAGGCGGTGTCCACCTTTCCCCCCTCCTGGCGAGACAAGTGTCTCG